>OX419601.1:4594387-4678990 GCA_948473455.1 Teleiodes luculella
AGTATGTGCTGTATAAATAATTGCCACAGCGGCTATCTACGTCCATCTCGGTAACCGTTCAGATCTCAACTGTATATCGCCATCGTGTAGATGCGTACTCACCATTCGATGGCCATTTTGCTGGACAAGCGCTGGCTCATCATAAAGAGGAGCCATTACATACATTTATAAACCATAATGTCCTATTCACCTGTCTCTTTTTGTTCTTATTGTGAATAGGTCACGCTCTTAAGAACAAAAAGAGAAAGGTGATTGTCAACTTAAATATAGGGACGTCAAAAATCGATTTTACGCGTAGTTTGCACTAGTTTAGAAGGAATGCGAATGCATCCCACTTAAAATTAAACTCAATTTGACAGTTGCGCTCTTATTATAAATATGATTTATTCAAAATCAGATTCATTAGTCTCCCATACTTTTCGGTTCCCATATGAACAAAAAATACCAAGAACTTTTAAGTTTAGAGGCGTTGTTGAGTTTTATTTCATAGCAGCGGGGGCGGCCTGGCGGTCAGCTCTATGATCTTCATGACAATGGTGTCTTACCATGGGTTCCTTCTTCTAGCGGGCCTGGGTAGCGGCGGGCCGGGGTCTGAGCACTCGTCGTGTTCGTCGTGCGGCGGGCGCGGGGGCGGCCTGGCGGTCAGCTCTATGATCTTCATGACAATGGTGTCTTACCATGGGTTCCTTCTTCCTAGCGGGCCTGGGTAGCGGCGGGCCGGGGTCTGAGCACTCGTCGTGTTCGTCGTGCGGCGGGCGCGGGGGCGGCCAGGCGGTCAGCTCTATGATCTTCATGACAATGGTGTCTTACCATGGGTTCCTTCTTCCTAGCGGGCCTGGGTAGCGGCGGGCCGGGGTCTGAGCACTCGTCGTGTTCGTCGTGCGGCGGGCGCGGGGGCGGCCTGGCGGTCAGCTCTATGATCTTCATGACAATGGTGTCTTACCATGGGTTCCTTCTTCCTAGCGGGCCTGGGTAGCGGCGGGCCGGGGTCTGAGCACTCGTCGTGTTCGTCGTGCGGCGGGCGCGGGGGCGGCCTGGCGGTCAGCTCTATGATCTTCATGCCAATGGTGTCTTACCATGGGTTCCTTCTTCCTAGCGGGCCTGGTAGCGGCGGGCCGGGGTCTGAGCACTCGTCGTGTTCGTCGTGCGGCGGGCGCGGGGGCGGCCTGGCGGTCAGCTCTATGATCTTCATGACAATGGTGTCTTACCATGGGTTCCTTCTTCCTAGCGGGCCTGGGTAGCGGCGGGCCGGGGTCTGAGCACTCGTCGTGTTCGTCGTGCGGCGGGCGCGGGGGCGGCCTGGCGGTCAGCTCTATGATCTTCATGACAATGGTGTCTTACCATGGGTTCCTTCTTCCTAGCGGGCCTGGGTAGCGGCGGGCCGGGGTCTGAGCACTCGTCGTGTTCGTCGTGCGGCGGGCGCGGGGGCGGCCCTGGCGGTCAGCTCTATGATCTTCATGCCAATGGTGTCTAACCATGGGTTCCTTCTTCCTAGCGGGCCTGGGTAGCGGCGGGCCGGGGGTCTGAGCACTCGTCGTGTTCGTCGTGCGGCGGGCGCGGGGGCGGCCTGGCGGTCAGCTCTATGATCTTCATGACAATGGTGTCTTACCATGGGTTTCCTTCTTCCTAGCGGGCCTGGGTAGCGGCGGGCCGGGGTCTGAGCACTCGTCGTGTTCGTCGTGCGGCGGGCGCGGGGGCGGCCTGGCGGTCAGCTCTATGATCTTCATGACAATGGTGTCTTACCATGGGTTCCTTCTTCCTAGCGGGCCTGGGTAGCGGCGGGCCGGGGTCTGAGCACTCGTCGTGTTCGTCGTGCGGCGGGCGCGGGGGCGGCCTGGCGGTCAGCTCTATGATCTTCATGACAATGGTGTCTTACCATGGGTTCCTTCTTCCTAGCGGGCCTGGGTAGCGGCGGGCCGGGGTCTGAGCACTCGTCGTGTTCGTCGTGCGGCGGGCGCGGGGGCGGCCTGGCGGTCAGCTCTATGATCTTCATGACAATGGTGTCTTACCATGGGTTCCTTCTTCCTAGCGGGCCTGGGTAGCGGCGGGCCGGGGTCTGAGCACTCGTCGTGTTCGTCGTGCGGCGGGCGCGGGGGCGGCCTGGCGGTCAGCTCTATGATCTTCATGACAATGGTGTCTTACCATGGGTTCCTTCTTCCTAGCGGGCCTGGGTAGCGGCGGGCCGGGGTCTGAGCACTCGTCGTGTTCGTCGTGCGGCGGGCGCGGGGGCGGCCTGGCGGTCAGCTCTATGATCTTCATGCCAATGGTGTCTTACCATGGGTTCCTTCTTCCTAGCGGGCCTGGGTAGCGGCGGGCCGGGGTCTGAGCACTCGTCGTGTTCGTCGTGCGGCGGGCGCGGGGGCGGCCTGGCGGTCAGCTCTATGATCTTCATGCCAATGGTGTCTTACCATGGGTTCCTTCTTCCTAGCGGGCCTGGGTAGCGGCGGGCCGGGGTCTGAGCACTCGTCGTGTTCGTCGTGCGGCGGGCGCGGGGGCGGCCTGGCGGTCAGCTCTATGATCTTCATGACAATGGTGTCTTACCATGGGTTCCTTCTTCCTAGCGGGCCTGGGTAGCGGCGGGCCGGGGTCTGAGCACTCGTCGTGTTCGTCGTGCGGCGGGCGCGGGGGCGGCCTGGCGGTCAGCTCTATGATCTTCATGACAATGGTGTCTTACCATGGGTTCCTTCTTCCTAGCGGGCCTGGGTAGCGGCGGGCCGGGGTCTGAGCACTCGTCGTGTTCGTCGTGCGGCGGGCGCGGGGGCGGCCTGGCGGTCAGCTCTATGATCTTCATGCCAATGGTGTCTAACCATGGGTTCCTTCTTCCTAGCGGGCCTGGGTAGCGGCGGGCCGGGGTCTGAGCACTCGTCGTGTTCGTCGTGCGGCGGGCGCGGGGGCGGCCTGGCGGTCAGCTCTATGATCTTCATGACAATGGTGTCTTACCATGGGTTCCTTCTTCCTAGCGGGCCTGGGTAGCGGCGGGCCGGGGTCTGAGCACTCGTCGTGTTCGTCGTGCGGCGGGCGCGGGGGCGGCCTGGCGGTCAGCTCTATGATCTTCATGCCAATGGTGTCTTACCATGGGTTCCTTCTTCCTAGCGGGCCTGGGTAGCGGCGGGCCGGGGTCTGAGCACTCGTCGTGTTCGTCGTGCGGCGGGCGCGGGGGCGGCCTGGCGGTCAGCTCTATGATCTTCATGCCAATGGTGTCTAACCATGGGTTCCTTCTTCCTAGCGGGCCTGGGTAGCGGCGGGCCGGGGTCTGAGCACTCGTCGTGTTCGTCGTGCGGCGGGCGCGGGGGCGGCCTGGCGGTCAGCTCTATGATCTTCATGACAATGGTGTCTTACCATGGGTTCCTTCTTCCTAGCGGGCCTGGGTAGCGGCGGGCCGGGGTCTGAGCACTCGTCGTGTTCGTCGTGCGGCGGGCGCGGGGGCGGCCTGGCGGTCAGCTCTATGATCTTCATGACAATGGTGTCTTACCATGGGTTCCTTCTTCCTAGCGGGCCTGGGTAGCGGCGGGCCGGGGTCTGAGCACTCGTCGTGTTCGTCGTGCGGCGGGCGCGGGGGCGGCCTGGCGGTCAGCTCTATGATCTTCATGACAATGGTGTCTTACCATGGGTTCCTTCTTCCTAGCGGGCCTGGGTAGCGGCGGGCCGGGGTCTGAGCACTCGTCGTGTTCGTCGTGCGGCGGGCGCGGGGGCGGCCTGGCGGTCAGCTCTATGATCTTCATGCCAATGGTGTCTTACCATGGGTTCCTTCTTCCTAGCGGGCCTGGGTAGCGGCGGGCCGGGGTCTGAGCACTCGTCGTGTTCGTCGTGCGGCGGGCGCGGGGGCGGCCTGGCGGTCAGCTCTATGATCTTCATGACAATGGTGTCTTACCATGGGTTCCTTCTTCCTAGCGGGCCTGGGTAGCGGCGGGCCGGGGTCTGAGCACTCGTCGTGTTCGTCGTGCGGCGGGCGCGGGGGCGGCCTGGCGGTCAGCTCTATGATCTTCATGACAATGGTGTCTTACCATGGGTTCCTTCTTCCTAGCGGGCCTGGGTAGCGGCGGGCCGGGGTCTGAGCACTCGTCGTGTTCGTCGTGCGGCGGGCGCGGGGGCGGCCTGGCGGTCAGCTCTATGATCTTCATGCCAATGGTGTCTAACCATGGGTTCCTTCTTCCTAGCGGGCCTGGGTAGCGGCGGGCCGGGGTCTGAGCACTCGTCGTGTTCGTCGTGCGGCGGGCGCGGGGGCGGCCTGGCGGTCAGCTCTATGATCTTCATGACAATGGTGTCTTACCATGGGTTCCTTCTTCCTAGCGGGCCTGGGTAGCAGCGGGCCGGGGTCTGAGCACTCGTCGTGTTCGTCGTGCGGCGGGCGCGGGGGCGGCCTGGCGGTCAGCTCTATGATCTTCATGACAATGGTGTCTTACCATGGGTTCCTTCTTCCTAGCGGGCCTGGGTAGCGGCGGGCCGGGGTCTGAGCACTCGTCGTGTTCGTCGTGCGGCGGGCGCGGGGGCGGCCTGGCGGTCAGCTCTATGATCTTCATGACAATGGTGTCTTACCATGGGTTCCTTCTTCCTAGCGGGCCTGGGTAGCGGCGGGCCGGGGTCTGAGCACTCGTCGTGTTCGTCGTGCGGCGGGCGCGGGGGCGGCCTGGCGGTCAGCTCTATGATCTTCATGACAATGGTGTCTTACCATGGGTTCCTTCTTCCTAGCGGGCCTGGGTAGCGGCGGGCCGGGGTCTGAGCACTCGTCGTGTTCGTCGTGCGGCGGGCGCGGGGGCGGCCTGGCGGTCAGCTCTATGATCTTCATGACAATGGTGTCTTACCATGGGTTCCTTCTTCCTAGCGGGCCTGGGTAGCGGCGGGCCGGGGTCTGAGCACTCGTCGTGTTCGTCGTGCGGCGGGCGCGGGGGCGGCCTGGCGGTCAGCTCTATGATCTTCATGACAATGGTGTCTTACCATGGGTTCCTTCTTCCTAGCGGGCCTGGGTAGCGGCGGGCCGGGGTCTGAGCACTCGTCGTGTTCGTCGTGCGGCGGGCGCGGGGGCGGCCTGGCGGTCAGCTCTATGATCTTCATGACAATGGTGTCTTACCATGGGTTCCTTCTTCCTAGCGGGCCTGGGTAGCGGCGGGCCGGGGTCTGAGCACTCGTCGTGTTCGTCGTGCGGCGGGCGCGGGGGCGGCCTGGCGGTCAGCTCTATGATCTTCATGACAATGGTGTCTTACCATGGGTTCCTTCTTCCTAGCGGGCCTGGGTAGCGGCGGGCCGGGGTCTGAGCACTCGTCGTGTTCGTCGTGCGGCGGGCGCGGGGGCGGCCTGGCGGTCAGCTCTATGATCTTCATGCCAATGGTGTCTTACCATGGGTTCCTTCTTCCTAGCGGGCCTGGGTAGCGGCGGGCCGGGGTCTGAGCACTCGTCGTGTTCGTCGTGCGGCGGGCGCGGGGGCGGCCTGGCGGTCAGCTCTATGATCTTCATGACAATGGTGTCTTACCATGGGTTCCTTCTTCCTAGCGGGCCTGGGTAGCGGCGGGCCGGGGTCTGAGCACTCGTCGTGTTCGTCGTGCGGCGGGCGCGGGGGCGGCCTGGCGGTCAGCTCTATGATCTTCATGACAATGGTGTCTTACCATGGGTTCCTTCTTCCTAGCGGGCCTGGGTAGCGGCGGGCCGGGGTCTGAGCACTCGTCGTGTTCGTCGTGCGGCGGGCGCGGGGGCGGCCTGGCGGTCAGCTCTATGATCTTCATGACAATGGTGTCTTACCATGGGTTCCTTCTTCCTAGCGGGCCTGGGTAGCGGCGGGCCGGGGTCTGAGCACTCGTCGTGTTCGTCGTGCGGCGGGCGCGGGGGCGGCCTGGCGGTCAGCTCTATGATCTTCATGACAATGGTGTCTTACCATGGGTTCCTTCTTCCTAGCGGGCCTGGGTAGCGGCGGGCCGGGGTCTGAGCACTCGTCGTGTTCGTCGTGCGGCGGGCGCGGGGGCGGCCTGGCGGTCAGCTCTATGATCTTCATGACAATGGTGTCTTACCATGGGTTCCTTCTTCCTAGCGGGCCTGGGTAGCGGCGGGCCGGGGTCTGAGCACTCGTCGTGTTCGTCGTGCGGCGGGCGCGGGGGCGGCCTGGCGGTCAGCTCTATGATCTTCATGACAATGGTGTCTTACCATGGGTTCCTTCTTCCTAGCGGGCCTGGGTAGCGGCGGGCCGGGGTCTGAGCACTCGTCGTGTTCGTCGTGCGGCGGGCGCGGGGGCGGCCTGGCGGTCAGCTCTATGATCTTCATGACAATGGTGTCTTACCATGGGTTCCTTCTTCCTAGCGGGCCTGGGTAGCGGCGGGCCGGGGTCTGAGCACTCGTCGTGTTCGTCGTGCGGCGGGCGCGGGGGCGGCCTGGCGGTCAGCTCTATGATCTTCATGACAATGGTGTCTTACCATGGGTTCCTTCTTCCTAGCGGGCCTGGGTAGCGGCGGGCCGGGGTCTGAGCACTCGTCGTGTTCGTCGTGCGGCGGGCGCGGGGGCGGCCTGGCGGTCAGCTCTATGATCTTCATGACAATGGTGTCTTACCATGGGTTCCTTCTTCCTAGCGGGCCTGGGTAGCGGCGGGCCGGGGTCTGAGCACTCGTCGTGTTCGTCGTGCGGCGGGCGCGGGGGCGGCCTGGCGGTCAGCTCTATGATCTTCATGACAATGGTGTCTTACCATGGGTTCCTTCTTCCTAGCGGGCCTGGGTAGCGGCGGGCCGGGGTCTGAGCACTCGTCGTGTTCGTCGTGCGGCGGGCGCGGGGGCGGCCTGGCGGTCAGCTCTATGATCTTCATGACAATGGTGTCTTACCATGGGTTCCTTCTTCCTAGCGGGCCTGGGTAGCGGCGGGCCGGGGTCTGAGCACTCGTCGTGTTCGTCGTGCGGCGGGCGCGGGGGCGGCCTGGCGGTCAGCTCTATGATCTTCTTGGGCGGCAGCGGCGGCGGCGGCGATGCGTTCTCGCCGCTCAGTTTACTGCTGGGCTGGGGCCGCTGCCGGATCGAACTGGACTCTGTGCTCTGCGACCGATAACACAGATCTGTTTAGTGATTTATCTAAATTTCAAATATACCGTGAAATTTAACTAGTTGTTTATCCGCAACATAGTGGTAGTAACATAATAGGTCAAAATTAAAATCCACCTTTTTATACAAAGTTGCCTGGCCGGTCACGTGACTAAAGTTTATATGAAAAGTTGAAAAATAAAAAAAAGAGACATCAACTTATGCTCCTTAGGGAAAGTTGTTCAGTTTCATGAGTACCTACTATCACTATGTAAGGATAAACAACTAATTTCTTTCACGTTGTATTAGTACTATACGTAAGTACTCATACTACATACCCAGTCTGTATGACTAAGAGAATCAGATGAATATAAATTTTCTGGAGCACTTTTTTCTCCGTACTTAAGTTTCGTTAAATTAGGCAATTTCTAACCAGACGTTTCTATTCATATTGCATGCCGCAGAGTAATAACATTGGTATTTGACCGAATGCCTAATGAGGACATTTAGAAAACAGTCTCACGATCAATACTGAATTAATGTCAGAATAGCTTTAAGCAACTTCTCGTAATGGCGATCAAAATATTATAATTAATTGGAAATTTTGAACCGCCTACAAAACGAACGATCAAGACATTGAAAACTATTCCCAATAAACTATAGAAACTTCGTACACTCCCAGTTAAATGGCTCTTTTTTATTCCATAAAATATTGTAGACTGCCAGGGTGTGACTCTGACTAGTATATAATAACTTTTAATTATGGCCAAAGAAAGTATTAAAAGTATGGATCAAGATGTGATTAAATTTCAATATCTTGACTGTGGCACTTACAATAATCCTTTTTAGGGTTTCCATTATACACTTGTAGTACTAGTTTATAACATCTTATTAGGTAACATAGGTATGAGAAATAAACAAATGAATGACACTGTAAATGAATGCGACGATTTCGTAGCATGCTATTATGGGCGGTAGATGTGTCGAGCGGCGGTAGTTACCTGCCTGTGCAGCCGCGGCGACTTGGGCGCGGGCTCCGGCGGCAGAGACACTTGCAGCGGCCCATTGAACACGCTCTTCACACTCTCCACATTATTCTCCATCTTCTCCACCTTCTCCGCCTTCTCCGGCTCTCGGCTCACTTTACTCTTTAACTCCTCCACCCGCAATATAGACTTGGGGAACTCCGCCATGCTAGTGAAGGGGTCGTCCTTGAAGGAGTCGACGAAAGGGTCGGTGTTGTCGAAGGGATCCGTCTCGGCGAACGGATCTGTCGAATACAAGTTGGAGGAGTAGGCCGGCTTGGCAATGGACACGGTCCCGCCGGAGTGGCGCGACAGTGACGTCATGGTGGTGGAGCTGCCGTACTGAGGCTTGCTCTTAGCGTCTGGAAGGATCTCGCTAATAAGGCTCTGCGCATTGGGGGGCGCGCTCGTCCCGGGGACGAGGTCTTTGAGCACTTTCTTAGGCGGATTTTTGAGCTCCTGAAAGAAGAGTTTTTTGTCAACGTAAGGTTTACTCCGGCCGGTGCCGAGCGGGTCTAGCTCGGTGAAGACGTGGTAACTTAGCGCCGCCGCCGCGCCGGCGCGCACCTGCAACACAGGTGCACACGCCGGTTTTCATTTTGGCCAGTTCTCCACTTCGGCTAAAGCAAGGGGCATTTGACGGCCAATCCAAAAGCTAGTCAATACGTGTTGCTTAATGCGTTGCGCTGATAAGTATACAACTGAGCAGGGAGGGGTCCAAGCTAAAGGCGTTTAATACGAATTATATTAAAATAGTTTTGTGTACATGCTTACAAAAGAAAAGTTGGGGATTGGCTAGGATATCCTGCCGTAAAGGGTGTCAAAGACTTCCGTACTTGTGGTGGGATTACCTACAACTGAAGCGGAACACACAGACACAAGCGACCCATTCCAAACCATTCGGCTTGCCAGAAGGTACATATAAAACACTGCGCCACGCCAGATAATCATTTATTAAATTTGTACTTCGGAACCGAACGCTTTGGAATCTAGGAGTAGTTTATACAAGTCACAGATATTCGATATTCTATTCATTTTGATGAAAAAAACACTCTGAACTATTAATTTCGAAACGTGGCGACGCGCCAATGATTAGTTATTTATCATCGAATTGTTTCTAAAAATTAAATCAAAGTTTATTGATTTTTCAACAGATGACGCCTACTATATATTATTAAATTATAATTATAATTATAATTATTTTTCGCTTCGATTATAATTTAAATCAAAGTTTTTAAAGAATAACAAACAACAGAATTGGTCATAAAATAAGAGAATATTCTATCCTTTTTAAACTCAAGTGACGTGCGGGTTTATTTTCACCTTAAACACATTTTTCACTATGATTCATTATAGTTTATGTTATTTCATTAGACGATTTTATCGACGACTTAAAATATCAGACGAACTAACAAACAAAAAAACATGGTACAATTTCAAATGAGCACATTATGAACAATCCTATCATACGGCGCAACGAAAATGATGAGGTTGATTTGAAAACGCATCTGATACGAATGTACAGTAGCCAGTAAGCCAGCACATGCTGATCTTGAGAGCGCCCGTATTCCTTAGCGGTAGGGGTGAATTTTGTAGTGCTAATGTCCCGCCACATGTGCTGGCTTCGAGAAGCTGTCAAACGTGACATATTGACACAACTGCTATGGCTCTAATGTCACTGTGTCGCGTTTGACAGCTTCTCGAGCCTGTCGCTACTTACATAGTAGGCCTACTGCACCTGACACGATATTGTATAATCCTCGCAACGCTTTTGAGTTGCGCCGCATGGGGGGAGGGAAACATGCAAACACCGAGACGTCACGATCACTATGAAAAAAATAATGAAGGAGGTTCAGACACTGCATTCTGAGTATTTCAAATTTAGAACCGTAATCCTCACTGGGACTATGAATGCAAGTAAAACTTTAATACATCAGTAACTAATGCATATCGGACGTTAGAGATAACTGTTTAGCTTTTTTTTTTGCTTCACCGGGCTTATGGTCATGTTTATGCTTTGCAAAACTTTATCAGTATGAATATCAAATTTTATAAAGGACGAGTGAAAAATAATTTAAAATGTTGATTTTCTTTAAACATCCGGTAAGCTCTTGTGTACCTGTATGTGTGACAAAATCAATACTATACCGCCCTAATTCAGAATGCAGTGACCGCCGCCGCTTGCCGGACTTTCGATTATGGATTGTCATTTGCAGTGGGACTCATGGATTCTATGATTCTAATCTTTATTTGAAAAGAAATTATCAATTTGGAGATTCTTCTGTTTTGGTAAATACTCCACAAATCGAACGTCCGATTGGCGGATATTGGAATGCCAACTTACATTCTCGGGCAAAATGGAGATTATCGACCTTAAAATTGATTGGGTGTACGTAAAATTAAAAGGACATGCTCCGTCAATGAATTTGTTTATCTTCCCATGGATTATAACTCCTGAAATAAAAAAGACTGTACATATAGGTTGTCCGATTTAAATTATGCTTGTGATTCCGATAAACGTCTCTTCGGGAAAATTGCTCAAAACTATTGACTGAACATTTCCTCTTAGTATCTGCTTAGCCATCACTTGCAACGCAATTGAGATTTAATTCTTTATGTACAAACGTCTCCCTTTCGATTAAATCAAAGTAACACTTTTAACCATATTCTGCCCGAGAACGTATACGGGCCTAAGGCCTGTACCCACAGAGGCGGGAGACATGCGAGTTTATATACAGCCTGTAACACAGATTGCGCCCGATCACTGTGTGAAAAGCTCCATATAAACTAGGATATCCGATCACGATCGCTCGTCTCCCACCTCCGGAGGTTCAAATTTCAATGGAAGTACAGTCTGGCAAAAAGTCGTGAAATTAATAGGGGCGCTACCTCCTTCACGGTGTTGCCATTTTATATCATGCTGTCTCGCTCTAACTTATGTATATTTCTGACAAGTAAGATTAGTTCTGTTTCACGACTTTTTTGCGAGACTGTAAAACTACAACAAGTGGCAAGATGTAGTATGAACAGTAGGCTTACTATGTAACATAACAAGCGACAGGCTCGAGAAGCTGTCAAACGCGACATATTGACAGAACTACTATGGCTCTAATGTCACTATGTCGCGTTTGACAGCTTCTCGAGCCTGTCGCTTCTTATGCAGTAAGCATGATCTAAGAAAACAAGGTCTAACCATTAGACCACGTGACTGACACGAGCCTACGTCATTTTGCCTATTCATCCTTGTCGAATGCGTGTAATAGACAAGGATGAACATCGTAAAATGACGTAGGCTTGAGTCAGTCACGTGGTCTAACGGTTAGACTTCTAGAGGTCTAGTTTTGGTTGCCTGGAAGAAATTGCTACTTTAGCAATAAGGCCGCCTATTGGCTCATTGTTTCACACTTATAAAAATTGAAACTGTCCTATTTATTACTGGTGTCAATAAAGAATATTGTATTGTATTATTGTATTAGACCTTGTTTTCTTGGACCATGGTAGTAAGCCTACTGAGAAGTAAGATTCGTTTCGTTTCACGACTTTTTTGCGAGACTGTAAAACTACGACAAGTGGCAAGATGTAGTATGAGTAAGTGTGTGTGTGTATTACCGGTTCGTGTATGGTGGAGTCTTGCAGCGTGGGCGGGCCGGGCAGTGGGGCGGGCAGCGGGGCGGGCTGGTCGAAGTCTGCGGCGACTGACGCCAGGTCGAAGGGCAGCGCCTTGCTCGGCGAGAACACGCGGGACGAGGGCGTGGTGCGGCCGCGGGACGACGCGCCCGACGGCGGCGGGGGCAGCAGGCCCTTCTGCCGGGATCACACACACAAACACATAAGCACTTTCATTCACCACACGACAAACTCTTTTGCCGGAATCAGACACACAAACATAAGCAGTGTCACCACATATAAGTTATTTACGCGTTACTACTAAAGCCCAAAACAGTCCACGGCTGGAGGTCTCTCCCTAGTAAACCCTTCTGCCGGAATCAGACACACAAACATAATCAGTGTCACCAAAAAAAACAAAAGATTTTCACGCGTTACTACTAAACCCCAAAATAGTCCACAGCTGGAGGTCTCTCCCTAGTTAACCCTTCTGCCGAAATCAGAAACACAAAGATATAAGCACTGTCACCACACAAGTATTATTTACGCGTTACTACTTAACCCCAAAACAGTCCACTGCCTCTCCTAGGCAGGAAGATATTGATATTAACCCTACGTTTGGCAGGCGGGTTAGGGGTCGCAGTTAAAAAAAATAATAATAAATATTTGGGACATCTCACACACGGCCATCTGACCCCAAACTAGGCAGAGCCTGTACTATGGGTGTCAGACGGCTGATATACATACATATATAAATATACAACATCCAGACACAATGCAAACACAAGTCTTTATTACACGAATGTTTGCCCTGGGCGGGATTCAAACCCGCGACCTTGTGCTTCGTAGGCAGACGTACTACCAACTAGGCTACGAGGCCGTCATGTCAGTTGTTCTTAATTATAATAACGTTCCCTGGGTATGTTGCTTTAGTCGCCTCGTACGACACCTACAGAAAGATTTGGGGTGGTGCAATTCTAGGCAAGCCTTTGGCTAAAACGCATTTTAATAGTTCATTTTTGTATCAACTCGTTAGGTAATTCGAATCCTATTTTGCAACGACGAAAGTTTATCAAATAAATGCTTATTGTATATAAACAAATTCCGTGAGTTATTTACGTAAATGTCTGGTACCTATTTTATTCACGCTATCCCACGTGGAAACAAAACAAATGGAATCCAGTAAATACCTAATTAATGACGTCACACTTGTTTCACGCCTACCGTGCATACATACGCCTCCGAAAGAACACCTCTTGCTTCTAAAATTAATTATTAGCTTTACGATGAACGTGGAGTTTAGAAAGACGTAGAACAAGTCTCTAAAAGATTCATAGATATTAAGAAATAGTTCACTTAAGTCTGCGCCACTGGTAACTCAACTCTTGGTTTGGATACGGTTACGGTACTTTTATTTAACTTTATAACCGAGTATCTATTCAGTTTTTCTTCCTAGCACTAAACCCTTGTTGGGTATAAGTATATATGACATGTTAGCTTATTACGATAATCATGAATGAAGGAGTATCTGAAGGGGTTCGTAGAAGGAGTTAGCTCCTTCATTTGCGTCTGTCCGCGTCTTACAGGGCACATATTTGTGACAACTTATGCAAGAACTGTACAATGATGTTACTTTAAATTGTCCCGGGATTCATAGAGATACCAACTTAGAGTGTAGGTCTGGTATGGTTCTTCAGAAATAGACTCGTAAGCTGTATCTTTTGCCCTGTCAACTGTATGTGGGAGGACTTGTTAAAGGATATTCGTTAACAGTCTCCCTCCACCGAGAGGCTCGTGTCTACTGAAATCAGGGTGAATAGGGCTTTTGGGCTGAGACTACCTGAGTTTGCTGTTGAAAAGAAAGACTTTTAACTTTATAAAACTGACCGTGGACTGTGGAGGGACGATGAAGGAGTCTCCGAAGGGGTCCGTGGAGGGAGTGAGCCCCTCCACTTGCGTCAGTCCGCGCCTCAGAGAGCACAGCTCTTGTTCTAAGTCCACCAGCTCCGCTACGCCCCCCTCGGCCTCCGCCTTGGACGACAAGGAGCTCGCCTCGCCCACTGATGCCAGACTCTGAAGCAAGGGGATTTGAACGTTAAACCTTTACAAGGCAGTGGCCACTATATTACCTAATTTTAACCTTATACCCTCAACATATAGTCGAAAACGAATGCATTTTGTAAAGTTGTTTTGCGTTATGGTTGAATACATCTAGGGACCTGGTAATTCTTTAAAAGCTTTCAGATCCATGATTGTAGATGAATTACCATTAATTCGTTTTCATTTCAAATGTAAACTAATTCAATTATGTAAACATTATGTTAGGGTTATTATTATATTCTTCTGTGGTTAAGAAAAAAATATATCTAATTAAATACAGAAGCCAGCACACGCGGTTGGACATTCGCACTACGAAATTCATCCCTACCGCTACGCAATACGGGTGCTCTCAAGGTCAACATGTCCAGCCGCATGTGCTGGTACTGTACATAGCAGGAAGATGTACACTTATGGATACCTACGTAGTGGCCCTGCTTGTGTTAGGCGCCTGTTACACGTAAAGTATTTACTGTGTTCCGGCAATAAATACTGAAGTATCGTGGTATTTATTGAACGTGTAACTAGCGTACTGATGGATGTCAATATTTAATCATGGATTTCTAGATTTCTTGATTCCGCATTGACGAACCGTTGTAATATGATAAATATTGAACGTGTAATCTCGCGTCAGTATTTACCACGTCAGTACGCATCACGCTAGCGATGGAGGCGGACGACTTGTTTGAAGAGGTGGAAGCTCAGGGGGAAGTATCGTTGCCCTCGTCCTCGCCCCGCACCCTCACTAGGGATCAAGAAGTTCTAAAGGAGTTTATTCTAACTTTAGAAATTCTGCCGGAGATTTGGGACAGTTCGTCGAAAGATTACAAAAATCTAATAAAAAAAGGAGAAGCACTGCAAAAACAGAAATCGGGCATTCGAAAATAATTCTCGTAATCATCCATTTCGCCATGTAGTTTAATTTCGGCCATTAAATTCAAATGGGTGTACCTCTCTCTTTGTAGGTACCAGTTTTTTGACCATTTTGTTCTTTTTAACTTTTTTTTTTAAACCAATTGCTAAAATAATAGCCAGACAAGCTTTAATTTTTAGCTCTGTGTCCATTTTACGTGTATTCAGCAAGAAACTGCACTAAATACTGACATAATAAATATTGTACGTGTGTTCTTCTGGTGTTAAATCAAATAATTACGTACGTCTATCAATAAATACTGAACTGACGGATCACAGTAAATACTTTACGTGTAACAGGCGCCTGATTGAGTATCTATTCAGTTTTTCTTCCTATCACAAAACCCTAGGTGGGTATATACGACACGCTTGCTTATTACGATAATCATTAAAAGTCTTACTTTTCTTCCAAACCTTGGAGTGCTTTTGCTGGCAATGGGAAGGAGGTATGCTTTTGACATGATCTATAATCAATCACTACAGTTTTTTCCTTCACTCTTATGCTTTTTTTCCAGACGCTAAAACGGCTCTTTCGCGGAAGATCAATCACAATTATTTGTAGAGTCTGTCACCGCGGCGAGGTGCTACGCCTGATTGAATGAAATGTTTGTTGACATTAGAGTTATTCGTTGTTTTGATACGACACGACAAGTCGGTACCGTGAGTCAGACCGGCCGGTGGTCGGGCTACCTGCATCACTAACCTTACGCACTTAATTTGAAAAACAAATAACATTATGTTTGTTCAAGCCGTTTAAGGATTTTTCGATTGGTTCGTGCAAATATTACTCGTGGTTATGTTAGATCAGATCGTGACCACTCTTGCCTTGTTTATAATATAATTTTAGTATTTTTACCGTGGTGTATTAGGATTACCTATTTATTGATATTTTTTTTAAAAGGTCACACTATCAAATAATTATTAAATTTTTATCTATAACAAGCTATCTTACAACAAGATCGTATGTAGATTATGTGAGGTAACAGATATATAGTAATACTTTCATGTATCTAAATGTATGTAAATGCTTATAAGTAATAACTGCTAATAACAAAATATATAGAATAGACTAGTGTCTAAACTTGGGCATTTTTTGTTCACTGATTTTTTGCGGGTATTTTACACTGCAAGACATTAAAGATTATACGTCATTAGAGCTAGAAACTTCAAGGCTTCTATTTCCGCCAACACCCATTAACGAAGTAAAGTAGCGCGGGTTCAAAGTTCGGCACTTACCAATGTGTTCCGATTTTCGAATTCATATGTTCATGCGGTTGGACATTTGCACTAAGAAATTTGCCCTTACCGCTACGGAATACCGGCGCTTTCAAGGTCAACATAGCCAGTTTGTGCTGGCTACTGTACGTATATTCAACTCTTTTACGATCAAGGATACCTGCACACACCTGCGAATAAATTCAAAGGTTGTGTGTGCAGTTGACCAACCCACACTAGCCCAACGTGGTCGGCTAAGACCTATTCATCCTGATCCAGGGTAGGCTCGAGCCTTTCTATGGGGACATTATAGAAGAAGAGAGGCACGGGAGGAAGAGAACTTTTATTTAACTACAAGGTATGATTGAAAGCCTTAAAAAATATTTGTTCACCTTAACTTTGGGCTCAGAGAGTGTGGTGGCGTGTCTTGCCAGGCTAGGGGAGACTGTCTTCCCCTTCAGGTGCTGGTAAAACAAGGGAGAGACAGTGAGAGAGTGTAGAAGTGTTTGTTCACCTCAACTTTGGGCTCAGAGAGTGTGGTGGTGTACCTTGCCAGGCTAGAGAAGACTGTCTTTTCCTCCAGCTGCTGGTAGAACAAGGGAGAGACAGTGAGAGACTGTAGAAGTATTTGTTTACCTTAACTTTGGGTTCAGAGAGTGTGATAGTGTGCCTTGCCAGGCTAGAGGAGACTGTCATCCCCTTCAGCTGCTGGTAGAACAAGGGAGAGACAGTGAGAGACTGTAGAAGTATTTGTTTACCTTAACTTTGGGTTCAGAGAGTGTGGTGGTGTGCCTAGCCAGGCTCGAGGAGACTGTCATCCCCTTCAGCTGCTGGTAGAACAAGGGAGAGACAGTGAGAGACTGTAGAAGTATTTGTTTACCTTAACTTTGGGTTCAGAGAGTGTGGTGGTGTGCCTAGCCAGGCTCGAGGAGACTGTCTTCCCCTCCAGCTGCTGCTTCGCCAGCTCCACTTCCTTCTTCTTCAGCTCGAACACCACTTGGAACAGGTCCCTCATCGCTATTACTACCTGCAAACCATTCACATACATTATACTAATTATTTACTGTAATACATACAGAGCATACAATATTCTTTAATAAATAAAACAGAAAGATAGAACAAAACAAAACAGTCAAAATGCGTGGCCTTATTACTAAGGTGACTGACAGTCTCTGCCAGGCTACCTTCAGGTATGGATATGGAGCAAATAAAAAGCATGACTTGAAACTGATAATGTTCTGAAACTTGGAATATAGATCGTTTAAGCCCTGGATGAACCATACTTTTTACCGCGGGAAAGTAAGTCACTCCCAGGGAGAAAAACTTAACGCGGGCCAGTATTCTTTTGTTACGCGAGCCAAAACTGCCGAAAGCTAGGATATAATTATGTAGTGTAGATTAATTTTATTATACAGTATTTCAAGACAGTACGACAGCTAAACAAATAAAGTAACAGGCACTTGTTTTAAAGTGCATAATGGTGTAAGTGTAAACCATTACTTATCACACTGGTACTTCAGTATTGAGTGAAGTTATAGTGACATGCAAATGTTTTTCTAAGGAGGTGTGCGACGACCAAGGATGTTATAAGTCTTATAAAATCCTTGACGACAACACGATAAATCTAGCTATGTATGACTAGCTTTAGTTCAGTAAGTCATATAGTTGTGATCACTTGAAGAAAAGTTTGTAACTCTGCAGGGCAAAATCGCAATGCGGAAAACCACGGTAAAAGTTCAGCTACGGAACCACAGTAAAAGTTGGTAACGTGAAACGTGTACAACTACTGTTAATCTCTTTATGATCTATGAGATCGCTGGATAGAGGCAACTTGTTTTGTTCATTCTAAGGAAAATAGATGACTATAAATATTCTACTATAGTGCGGATTATAGTCGACTCACATCCGAACACAAACCTCACATCAGAATTATTGCGAAGCCTAAAGCTCTAACGTGGTTTATGTGGCGACTATTTTAGTAAATAATGAGAGATCTACTGTATAACGAGTCATGGAACCTAAATCAACGCTAAAATCAAAGAAAAAGTTGTTCACGGTTGGCATTGGCATGTTTCCAACCAGGACGGGGTGGCGTTTTTCTCTGGACAAAACAACCCTTTTATACTTTCGAAGAAGACCGATGACCTCGAATATAAGTGACGTCCTATTAAGAATGGCTGATTAAACACGCGTTGATTTCCAAAATACCATCCATATTTACAAGGTAAATAACAGCATTTAAATCGATATCACAGAAGAAAATAATAGTACTAACCCGTCGATATACATGCCAGTATGCTCTGTAACATTATAGATTTTTTGATCAAGGGCAGACGGTTGAGTGTTGTTCAGCTCATGTGCTAATAAAGGGTGAATGGACGGAGCTTATAAGGTTTCACGGGTAGTTTAAAATACATTAGTGAAAGAGGTGAATTACCCTGTTTAGAGCTATAGAAAATGGCGATATTATGTTATAGATAAAGTACAGTTACACGTTAATAATTCACCAGAATTCCTTATATGCAAGGGTGATATAGGGAATCTAGGCTGTCGTTCGCTTACAGTTTATAGATATTTTTGCCATAACCTACCCAATGCGGGTTGGTAAACTTCACGACTAAGGTCTATTTACCCTGGTATCAGGGTAAGCTGGAGCCCCTCGGTGGGGACATAAATGAGCTGTAGAACGACCTACCTAAGGCGGGAATATTTGTACAGTTGTAAAATCCAGAGTTACTTTTTATTTTTCTTCCCCTGGATTTGCTGTAAGAAGTACTTCTATTTTTTATACAGCACTCAGTACAGTACTCACTTGACTAGCTGCTTTATCAGTCTTGATGCCGAAGAACCGGTGTCCGGTGTCGGGTGAGCCGAATATGTAGCCGAATGCTCGCGAGTCCGTCATGTCTTGCGCGATGAACGATATCTTGTGCACGGGATGGTGATATAGGGAATCCTGGTGCAAAATAATTCAGTTATTATTCTATTGCGCCCCAGCGTAAGCAACTGATTTTGACAAAGGGTCCACGGCAACTTTTGCTTCAGTGAAAAGGATATAGACGTGCGCATACGAGTAGGACACAATCTTATATTCAACAGAAAAAAAACAAATCAAATTCTGTTATAACACGAAAACTTCGTTACTATGAGCGCGTTTCAACGTTCGAAGGGAATCTAATTTCAAGTTGCGATGCGTATAAAATATACTAACTGGATCATATTCTCGAAGAACGTAAATCCAAAGCGGCAGTCTAATGAAATCAATCTTTATAAAGATGCGGGGGCGGCATCCGCGACAGTAGGCGCTACAAGCTTGGCTCGCTAGCCCCAGCCATTTATGATCTCTATTTGCATGCAGATTATAGGCGATGAGAGGTCTCGTTGTTTTTTTGTGATGTCTTCTTAATATGCGGATAAACTACCGGAAATAATATAAGAATGAGAATAGCGTCGATTTTGCGAGACAAAAATTGGGTCCGTATTTTCTTCTTAAAAGGTTTTTCCAATGTACAGACGTGGAGACAAAGCAAAGTGACTTGATTTTTTACGGATTGAATTGTTAGTTATTGCCAAAATTTGATTTCAACATCTCGGTTTTTCGGCATTTGGCAGCTGGTAAGGCCTTAAAAACTAGTCTTACCCCAGTTTTGTCGTCCCGCAAGCGCAGTCCGTCTATCGCGACGTGCACTTGTATCCGCTGCTTGTGCTCGCCAGCGGCCCGGATCGCCATCTTGAGGTCGGCCAGCGCCTCCTGACACATCCTGTCTCCGCGAGCCTCCGGCACCTCCAGCACGCCAATCAGCTTCGCCCGGAACGACACGCCTTCTCCCAGAAACCGACCCGGCTCGTTCTTGTCTGCGTCAACCATATTCTATTTTTAAATCACAATCGTTTTTCAAAGGCAATTAAACTGCGAGCGCGGGAAATCGAACGGATATTAACTTTTTAATTTCATCCTCTTTGAGAGGTTTATGACGCACAACTAGAGGATAGTCAACTAGTCGTGAGCAAAGGCAATCAATATTAATATCTTTGCAAACATTTGTTAGAGCCGTTATAAACAGTAGAGTCGTTAACTAAACTACGCTACAAATTAACACAAAATGTGGTAAACAAGCGATCTAAAAAGTACAACTTTTGGCAAGAACGCAAAGCGGCTACACGATTACGCACAAGTTTAAACTGCACGGCATTACCTTTGAGATGTTTCAAATTGTTCTTTTTTAGTGTCATTTGTTAAAGATTACAGATTTTTTCAGAGAGATCGTGTAGTGGCGGCGTGCAAAATAACAGTGAGCGGTTGTCCTATTTCGGTCCCTGTTTACGGTGCATCATTGCCGGTTTAATTGAATTTCCTGTTTTTAAATTTAGTATCTCGGGTCGGGAGTTCGGGCCAGTACGTACCTGCTCTTTCCCAAGCTGATAGATTCGGGAACCTCATAGCTAGCTGCACTGTCTTACTTTTATCACGAAATACATCAAAACGCACGAATAAAACTCCGGGTCTAAAATAGCCCGGCATTCATTAACCGGAAGCAAACACGGACTAAATAAACAGCCATATAGTTGTGTGTGATGAACAAAGAGCTACATAATAGCTTTGAGTAGGTATATGTATGTTTATGTATACCAAACATAAGTCCTATTAGAACTAGGTATGAGTATGAGCTATGTGCAATAGATGCCATTATTATTTATTATTTATTTATTTATTTATGAACAGTATTACATTATAAATTATACATAGTCCCGCAAAACTGCTTCAGCAAAGCAAAGCTAATGTGCTATTCCAAAGTACATTTCATCAATTACCTATTGCAGTATATAAAAACGAAACATATTAATGTGTTCGTCTTTCGCAACTGGATAGATATAGCATAGGACCTATGATAAAATAAAAAAAGAATTTCTGATAAGTAAGGATTCTAATCTGCAAGGGATAGGTATGGATGTTTTCTTAAGCATTACTTTATCAGGAAATGTCAGAATTATTTACGTTTTAGTCGTGGCATGTTTAAATAGAACTAATTAGCGATGCCTAAGTATTTTAACAGGTAATTTGTAGTTTCTACAAGATAATATGACGTCATTAAATAGCTATAGAATTTACAACCTACATTAAAAGTAAGGTTTGTAATACAAATTAATGATAGTTAGCGGCGTAGTAGGTACTATAAAAAACAAGGGAACAATTTTAAATTTTCGGATAGCTTAGTTTAGCTGCATAATTGGATTACGTAGAATAAACTAGGTAGTTAAATTTACTTCATACCATTTGTCTAAAATAATATTTGATGACGATGACTCGAAATAATAATATGTTCTGTCTGACTCATTCATCATTTTCAGACATAAAATTAGTGAAGCTACTCGTAGATGCAGAGCAATGCAATTTTGCACAGTATATAACATTTGGCTTTAGCAAGCTAAAAAAATCCTAACGTACTTATAACATAGCCGTAAACTCTTTAACTCACAACATAACATTTTCAAATATGTAGTTTAGGTAACAAGGCCGCATTAACTGTTGGTGATATTACAGTAATAAGCTCTGACAGGTTAGAAGTTAAACAAAATGGTAGATAAGATCTAAAACAATAAGTCCTGTTTATCAACGGAATTTACATTCATGCGTTATCTTCTGCAGACGTGACAAAGACGCTGTTCTTGTAGACAAACTGTTTGTCAAGTTTATTTAATAAAATAATGAAGTAACGAAAAAAGGTAAAAAATATATTTAGTATAAAAAAGACATATGCGTACCTAACCAACCAATGAATATATCATACTACTTAATAGGGATAATTGCTACATACTTACCGCCGAGAGCTATGCTTGGACTTTTCAACTATAGTGCCAAGATTGAGAAACAATTAAGCTTATGTAGGCTTTTCTTCTTTAGACCACAAATACTAATATTAGAAGTAGTGTTTTCAGAAGGCACTTATAATTTTGCAAGTCAACGGCGGCGGCGCCCGAAATCTACCAAAGAAAGACTTTGCTTTGTATGCACGTACATGCAAGTTAATGCTTAAGGACTAGTAACAGTAAAATTAATACAAATTGAGTAGTGTTCTAAAATCTTAAAGCAGTTGATATCATGCTCACGTTAAAAAATCTACAAATTGAAAGAGATATCATGTTCACTTATGCTGTAGTACTTATATAAAACTATAATTCAATATAATTTTGTGGGTGTAGTAGTTTTTGGGCCTTAGCGCCCTTTTCAGGAAGCTGCCATAGAATTTAGCCACGTAACTAATTATACCATGATTCGAACTTATTATAATAACGTACATTTGATGGTGTCGTGTATAAAGGAAAACATATTATAAAGGTAGTGCAGACTAAGGCTCTATATCCAAGATGGTCTCGCTCCGCGAATTTTGTTTTTGGCAGGGAACTTTTAAACTACTACGGGACAGACGGTGTAAACAAGATATTACGGTAAACATCGAAGTTCCACTCTGCCAAAGCACAGACATTATTCACCTAATTAAAGTAGATATGGTAATGCCTGTACTTTATGTATCACATAAAGAAAAAAGTAGAGATTCTGTATTCACACTTGACCGCTTATTTAGATCACGGTTTCTCGACAGACACAAACACCTTTTGGCGCGTGTAGAAACGGTGAGCGAACTTTTCGCAGAAGATTTTTACCTCCATTGTTGAAACAAACGCCATTACAAATATTCGAATATTTGATACTTACCTACTATTTAGATGAAATTATGTCGAAGGAGGACAACGACTCTCTCATATTATCCTATAGGAACTAATATTTAAATTATTTTTAATGTCTGTCATGTTAAAATATGATTGGTTATAATTAGGAAATCGTATAGGTACTAAAATAATGGGATAACTTTTTACCTTATTAATCATTTTGAAGTTACGTATGAATATGAATATTAAAATATGAGAGGAGGCTCAACTCAAATTTATTTCAAGTTATTTAGTTTAGACGTTTAGATATCCTGACGACCTATTAAGCTTCGAGCAAAGCCGACGGATGGCCCGCGTTGCTCGAAGCTTTAGTAAAATAGGTATGCATACCTAAATCACCATTTTATCCAAAGCAACTTGGTTAGGTATATATATAATGAGTGTTATTATTTTCAACGATGTTAGTAGTTAGTTTACCCGATGACATGATAGTTCTTTCGGAAAGTCACCACAAATCACAGACGAAGCATGAAACATCCATAACACAGTGTGGTACTCACCGAACTGGCGCAAGAGGTGTTGGAAATGGCAGACCTGCATAATTCCTGCTTATAGGACAAATAGCTTAGAAGTTACGCCCGCCCCCGCTGCGCCGAATCGCCGGCCCAACCGCCCCAACTGCCCAACACCCTCTGTCCAAAACACCAGGCTCTAGTTATGAAATGGACTGGCTTTTGCAGACACGCAGCCAGGAGTCATCGCCCTCTACATTTATACATTTATCTATTACATAAGTAACGTGCTTATATCGAACAAGTAGTTTGAATATAAGTGGCTTAACATTACCTATTTCCTCATAATAATGAACGATTGGTCAATAGACCAATAATTATATTGAATGATAAGCGACCATCTATTGCGTTGGTAAATTATTTATCATTCATACATGTCATACGATGAAAACATTGACCAAAGGCATATTGACTTTAGAATCGAATATGAAGTGAAATATTATGACTGGCATGGAAGTGAAAATGGCAACGATTTCAAAAGCTCCTTTTGAAATTTCAAGATTCAAGATTGCCTATCATTTTTAGAACAAGTGTGGAAATTAATATAGTCAAATTTCAACGACAGTCAGAATCAGAAAAACATAAAACGCTTTTCGATCGTGGGGTGACAGTCGCCAGTCATATTTTCCTCGTCATATTTTCCTCGTCATATTTTACATCGTCGTGTCTTGAACATCTTCTTGAAGTTGCGTAGCGTGACTACTTCTAAACAACTGAGTACTTTCAAGGGCGCCGGAGAAATAAGATTGATCCACGTGACCTAACTGCCCTTAGATGGGGTTCGATACAATATCGAAATATCTACCTACGGGGGGGGGATACACGATCAAACTTTTGACATAGCAGAGCATTTGTGGTTGACCATCCTGGCTGCGTGCCTGAAGTGAATGATAGCACGGGTGCTAGCTCGACATTTCAAGATAACCGAACACCAATAAATGTTGTATACCTGTAGGGTATTGTCGGTCAATTCAGAATTTTATGAATTCAGTAGCAGGAAGGCGAAGTAATTTAGAAAAAATATTTTAATGGCTTTTTAAGTTACTTCGGCCTAATTTCCGGTCGATCATTTTGCTGGTTTAAGTTTGTGATATTGAGTGTATTCTCAGGGTCGCTGATTCACTCTGGTGTTCAGTCACCTCTACAGTAATAGTAGCCGATCCATGCAATGTACAACAGAAATAGCAAAAAAAAATCAAAGCTAAAATACCACAACGTGGTCCAATGTACACTTAGCACTATACTACACTTCATTACAAGATAGGAAATTGTAGAAAATAGATCGAGTAATGAAGGAAAAGCTAATCACAACTCACACTTGCAAGGGCTGGTTTTCTTACGAAGGGTTTGCATTGGGAAGTCGGTCGGTAACTTATGGTTAAACATCGGAAACTTCAGCTTAGTCCCGATATCACTGTAATGGAGATACACTCTTGGGCATGGACATGTCACAGCCACTACGCGAAATGCAATATCCTAAATTCCACTACGAGATTTATTGATTTTTACGTCGTCGGTCACGATCTACGAGGGCACATTGCGACTTGACGTTCGTTTAGCATAGCGAACGCGATCGGCTCGATGGATCGCAATGCGGACAAGATGTTTTATTTAGCGTATTTAAGTGTTAGCATTGATGTTTATAATAAGGGAGAGCTGAGGAGCAGCCCGGTCGCGTTCGCGATCACATGGGGCTCGGCAGGCGCCAGGCGCACTCACTCACATGTAAGGGCGAATCGCAGAAGGGCGTAAGTGCCGGTGGAGTGCTGCCAAAGAACGTCCTTTCGTCAGGGGAAGGGCTGCGCGCACCGCCCCGCGCCGCCTGTCCCGTAAAGGGGCGCGCACACAAGCGCAAACCAACCCCTGATCAATATTCCCCCAGAACTACACATTGTGCAACTTCCAATTATTGTCAATAAAACTTTTTCACTCAGTATGTTGACTTGTACGCGAGACTACAGGTCGTACTATTTATGCGAAATTCTGACTTGATTAGTTTGTTAATACATGCAAATTCAAGTGAGTAGAATTAGTATACCTACATTATGTATGGAAGAAAGTTGCAAGTTTTATATTGCTTAAAGATTTATTGTACAGAGTTATACTTCTAAACTTAAGAGCTAGAAAAAAAACTTTATTAGTTGCACATTCTGAGAACTTATAGGTCAATTAATGCAGAGGTATTATGACGCTAATAAACATAATAAAAAACAAAACCTGGTATAACAGATATTCCCAAGTTTACTAGCATTCTCAACTAACTCATGCAACCAAATGAGAAGGGTTACAACTTTGGTTTCAATATTAATATGTACAATGTAATGACAATAAAATAATGTAAGGTAAGGTAATGGATTTAGAAAAGGAGGGCAAGAAATGTGAACAACATAACAAACATAGAAAATTGTGAGTGAAATTTTCACCTGTGATTTTTATTTTTTATCAAAGTACCTATATTGATCTGCTACTAGAGTATTAAATAGATTTTATTTACCAGTTGCTGAATAAATAAAATATATTACACCTACACAGTGTAGCTTCTAAAAAAGGTGTATGGTTCAGCCCTGAGAGTCAGTTTTTTAACACACAATTGTTTAGAAGAGTTGTTGAATGAAATAATATAATATTATTAGAATATTATATTCAAGTAAAAGGTATTACAGCAGCGGCTTGGGGGTCTGAATCACTTATGTTGCTGAGTTACACCTATTGTACAGCAAACATAAATATTGGGTCAACTTAAAAGAGTCAACTTCAGAGCATTGTAACTAAAATATAATAAATAATAATAAATGGAAAAACAACCATTTTACTTCAAATATTGCAGACTATATAAGTCAGAACAAGATGATTCAATATAAGGAAAATAAATACTTTGTTATCTTACCTTTAGAAGCAGTCATTACATTAAGAATTATCTTGGCTTTCGATGTATCATCATCACTTCAGAAAAAAACTTGTTTTGTGAATAAATTTTGCCAAGTAGTAACTTTAAAAAGGTAATAATAATATCACGTAATATCTTCTAGTCTTTATTTGCTTAAACCAACTATAATTAAACTGTATATTTCTCGTTAAAAATATAATCCAAAAGACACATTTAATTCATTATAATCAAATAAAAACAAAAAATAAGATCGCAAACCACACAACTTGATCGACTGATAGTTTTTTTTTGACAGCCAGCATGAATGAGGTTATAACGTACTTCCCAATATTTCACGTCTCACTCATGGTTTTTACAATAATTGCAAATTCACAACCCGGAAAATGGCCGCGGCCGGTCTGGCTATGGATCTATCTACTACAAGGTGGACCCACTAGTGGAACCTAGCCTAGCGGTGGAACCAAACGTCTGAAACGATACAAACAGCGACACTCTTAAGTGACCACTAAAGAAGAAACAAAGTGAAAAATGTCATGCCCGAAACTGCCCGAAAGGGATCTAAATAATATGTATCTGTGTTTATCTATCAATTTAATCAAAGTCGCTCGTAAGACTCTCATGATTCCGTCGTCGTGTCGTAGGGCAGATTGTATTTCAAAATTCGTGTTCCGAAGAATTACGAATTCAACTACAGCAAGAAACTTGAGAAGGCGTTAAAACGCGAGCGAGCGCAGCGAGCGTGCCGCGGCTGTGGCCAGCGACCTTCAGAAAAAAGTAATACTGACGCAAAATAAATATTTTTCCCAATTCATAAAATGGAACGTTAAAAAGATATAAACGAAGCAAGGGAGATCCGTTTGGCATTAGATCAGATAAACTTTAAAAATTAAAGTTAGGTATTCAGTATTCAGCCAATAGTAGCATGCATGCCTACCAATTATTGGACCGTATCGTACATTCCTGGCTAGTGATGTGCTCTACCCGGGATAATTCCCACCATTCCCGGGAAATTTCCGTTCCCAGGAATATTCCCAGCAAGCTGTTCAATATGGCTTAATGTGGTGTTTTCTGGTTAAGTACCTAACGACCCGAATGACCCTACAGATCTCACTGTCTCGTTCTAGTTGGCCTCAAACGGAAAGTAGCATTCTTAGTGTGGGAATATTCCAGGGAACGGCACATCACTATTCCTGGCTGTACAATATCATTTCTTGCAGCCAATAATACACAACCAGTATTGTACGGCCCGATAATCCTGGCTATACAATGGGCGCAATTCCGGCGTGGCCGCTTAAATCTCTAAATTTAAGTTGTTAGTCACTTTCATTATTAGGGAAATCGAAAATGATGGGAGATAAATGAATTTAATTTTGAATGAACGATATTTAAGATAAGCAGCGCAGCTGTCAAGTTTAGCTTAATTTAGTCGGGGTGTTTTCGCATGCCTGCTAAATTAAAGCCCGACCAAAGAAATATGACACCTCGCCATATTGCCGAATTTCAGAGGAACTAATTTTATAAGGGAAATTGTTGCCATAGTCGTAAAAATATACACGTGGCGCCCCCAGAGCAGGTGTCACATTTCTTTGGTCAGGCTTTAGTGCGAAGTGCGAAGTGCGAAGTGCGAGGGGTGCGGGACGTGGGGTGCTATATCGGGCTGGGAACTCATTTTAACCCCGCCCGGGGGTAGTGAGTGTCCTTTCTGTACAGGTTAGTACTATTATTTTCTTCTGTGCCATTTTGGCTGCACAATATCGTGAATTATCGTGTCGTGCAATATAGGAACTCGTCACCGGCCACCGGTTTTGTTTGTTTTTGTTTGCTTGATAAAAATCTGAAAATTGATTGAAGAAGAAGAAAGTGATTGCATTGCAATAAAATGAGTGTCATTTTTGAAACTGGTGATTCCAGTTTAATAGACCACTTGGATTTTGTAAATAACCTTTACAAAACTGTACAGTGTTCTGAGGCTATTCACTCTTTTACTTTGAATTCTAGGCTGTTTTGTATCAAATCTGGTAAGAAAATAACTGGATGACCCAGTTCAAGATGTCCCTAAGTCCACTTAGGGACTTTAGGAACTGGCAGCACCACAATAAAAAACAGCTCATTATCTATGGTTCTGTATATTTGAAATATTTGTAACATGTTCCTAAGTGGTAGTTTTAAAATAAATTCTATGCCCTAAGTCCACGTGATTCATTTCAAGAAGTCCCTTAGTCCCCAAGTCTATAGTTTTAGTTCTAAATGTCACTAAGTCCTTTGACATAATGTCGTATTTTGAAAAAATAACGAGCGTTTCTTTTCTTTTCTAGTGTGTTTTGTATTTTTCGAGTATTTCGTTGCAAAAAATGTTGTAAATATTAAAAAAAAATTATAATCGCAATAAAAATAATTTACGGCATTTTATTATAAAGTATCAAGATAGCTTGGTTAGCAAGTCTCAAGAGAGGTTGATCCGAGTTAATTTTTCTCACAAAAAACCTAAGTCCAACTCCTAGTTTATGAATGTCACTAAGTCCAACTTAAAATCCCTAAGTCCAGTATAAAAAGCCCTAAGTCCAAGATTTTTATGACCTAAGTCTTTTAAACTTTTTGCTTTTTTCTTTAAAAAAGTTAAAAATATGATATTTAATTTAATACTATACGAAAGAGGACCTTAAGGCGAACTTTTTGGTGTCAGACATATATTTTTATTCCATAAGGAAACATTTCAAATGCAAAATTAAAAACTATCTTTACGTTTTCTCAAAAGTGAAAATGTGGACAAAGGGACATCTTGAAATTGGCCATCCAACTACTAGAAAGAGGGCACATGAGACTAATGAAATACAGGATGAGGTATGTATGTACTGGCTCTATTACTATTTGTGTGATGATAAAATTAACAAATATCCCAACTTATGGGAACTTAAACCTAAGCTATACATAATTCTCATTATATTACAGAAGCTATTTTATTTAATTTATCTATTTGGATTGGCTAGCCAACATAGTAGGTACATATTATATACTTTTATACAGTATGTGTTTACAATATTTTGCCAATATGCGCAACACTTATAGGCTGACACAATATGCTAATTTATATACAAATAAATACTCTTAAGTCAGTTTTGCTATTTTATTACAGATTTCAATAGTAAAAGAAATGTATGAAACATTTACTGCAAATATCCCGCAGGAACTAAAAGAAGGTATTTTCAAGAAGTACAACCTAGTCGATACAGGACAAGTGAGAGAGTTAGCTCAATGCTTGTTCAAATCAACTGCATTTGACCATAAAGGAATAAATGGAGGCAATAATTCAAACTTTCCAGTGAAAGTTGGAATAAAAGATGAATCCTTTCTCATACCTCAGGAAAGTAGGTTAGAACATTTTATTTGTGACTTAGAATAGAATAGAATATACTTAGATAAGTTCAGAAAAATATAAAAAAAAAGTAATACCCAAACCTTTGGAAAACTTGTGTTAGCTCTACCTGTGTGTAGCTCCTGTGTTGAGTTACGTTCCTGAGACCCGGGAGTCTGCAATTCCTGGGAAATATTTCGTGTTACCTGGGAATTTTTGTGAACATTTTCACGTAATCTGAAATGAAATGATCTGAAATACCACAACTTCTATAGATGTTTTCTTACTGCAGGTTTTTCTGTGGCTGTGTAAAAGAACAAATACAAAAGTTAGATAGCAGCAGAAAATTCAATATAGTAGTTGCAGATCCGCCGTGGTGGAATAAGTTTATAAGAAGGCTGAAAAATGTTAATGAAGAGTTAAGGTGAGGTATGTAAAAAAATGTTTTAAAACTTAATTAAATGTATCAGCTATGATGGATTTTTTATATTATAGTTGTAATAATTTTGTTCTTGGCTCTCACAGTTTTAGCACAATAATATTTTTTTAAATACAAATAACATATAAAGTACACTCTTAATTTTATTTTAATTGCTAAATTTAAAAAACAAAATATAGAATCGTTTTTGAAGCTAAAAAACAACCACTTAATTTTCTAGCTATCAGATGATGTATAATGAAGACATAGCATCCATAAGAGTGAAGGACCTAGTTGAAGAAAGCTGTTTGTTTGCTGTTTGGTGCACAAACTCGCCCAGCAATATTGCTGCTGTGAAAGACCTCATCTTTCCTGCTTGGGGAGTCACATACGTTACCACTTGGTACTGGATGAAGGTAAATAAAGCTAAGAGAAGTTTGATATGTCCTATAAAAGTTTTCATCATACTTTAATTCGTAAAACTACTGAGCCAGGCTTGCCTTGTTTGCTAGTTTTGATCCAGTTACAGCAGTTTCCCTTGACATGATTGTCATCTGATTGTTGATCCACGTTATAGGATGTGTCACTATGTCTCCAACACTGGCTGCTGGGCAGAGTAAATGGATACGCTCCGCCCACCCCCACTTCTTAAAGCCTGACCAGAAAAAATAACCTGCTTTGGGGGCGCCACATGATTTTTATGTTTATGGCAACAATTTCTATTATAAAATACTAATTAAAAAACATCGAAATTCTGCAATATGGCGTTTATTTTTCTGATCGGTCTTTACGATATATATAAAAAGGTAGTTTCCCAAAAGTGCAGGCTGAACAATCTGCTCTCTTATTTACAGGTTACAATAGATATGGAGCCACTATGCCCCTTCAGTACTGGTCTTAAAAAACAACCTTACGAGAGAGTGATCCTGGGGAAAGTTGGTCAGTTAAAGAAGGATCCAGTAACTCAAATGTTTATGAGTATACCCAGCGCATTGCACTCTCACAAGCCTCCGCTACTGGGTAAGAGCACGAGATAAATGCTAGAAGCTCTAACAAAACAGTGCAAATGTGATAAAAAATGTCGTAACTGTAATTTGGTTGTAACCGAGTGTCGCCACCGGAAGCAAACTTGGTGGGCTGAAACTGAATAATGTTGCCTGTAATAAATTTCCGTACATCACCGCGCTTATCTTTTATGTAATATTGTTTTTTTATCTACAAAGGTAATTTGTAATTTGTGAAACTGGTTGTTCGAGTTTTTCACTAGTAGATAAGACTTGAGTGCAGCGAATATAGGGAAGCTGATTGCGCGTCAACAGAATGTGCCACCAATCCGTATGTTCTGCTTTCAGATCTTCTCGCTCCATTCACGGACGTCCAGAATCCCCGAGTCCTGGAGTTGTTCGCGAGGTACCTTCTCCCCAACACGACCAGCGTCGGTTTTGAACCCTTGAAATGGCAACACATATCTTTGTATGAAAAAATTAGCTGACAATAAAGCGAGGTATTAAATACAGAAATTTTCGTAGTTTAGATCCGTAGATTGATGTAGTCCTGGTAATCCTCTATTGGTAGTTCAACAGAATTTGATTTTGCATGTTAAAATGAAATAAAATATGACATGTTTCGAAGAACGCAATTAATTGGTGAAGTGTTAATAAATTTGGATGATACCGTTAAAAATTATGAAACTCCCTCGTTCTCTCTTCTCTTCAAAAGTTTAATAATCCTGTATTTGCCATACGATGAATAGGGATGTTGACTGGCTACTGGCTAGTCAAATGAGCTTCTTTTTATGAAATTTCAAAAAGTAGATTTTATGAAAATTATAGAGAATATGTACTAACTTGTGTCACTGGTTTGTATTGTCGTTTTTGCACATTTTTTACTTGGCAATAATAAATTATAAAATTGGCAAATATTACCCCAACATAAGTTATAGTATAGAAAAGTTTTGTTTGTTACCAATAATTTATTTTGAATATTACATTCATCATCCCTATTGCGCATTATATCGATGAAATAAAACAATAAATAGTTTAAAAATAAAATACTTAATGTAATAATAAGATATAGTCTAAGAGAGTAAAGTAAGTGTTGATGTTGAATGGCGCGTGCGGGAGGGGGGGAGGGGTGTGTTAACTGTTGCCGTTGAGGATGGCCGCCTTGCGCTTCTTGGGGTAGCCGTCCGGATTCATGGTCTGCCATCGCCAGAAATCCGTACCTGTAACCAGCAGCAGTGAACAGGTGCTGTTAGTAAGTAAGTATTCATGATAGGTGAGGGACTTTCTAAGGGTGAGGATATAAAGATACAGGTTTTCTCGTACGGACTTCTCGGTGCGGGTCGGTCGGTACGGATCGGTGCAGGTTACCCAACATAAAGAAACAGGTAAATTTGGCTATTGACCATCAAGTTCAAGCCCGTATGAGCCGGTCCAGGTCACTCCAGTAGGCCTACTGTGTAAACAAACGCAAACGCGACATAGTGACATTAGAGCCATAGTAGTTCTGACAATATGTCGCGTTTGACAGCTTCTCGAGCCTGTCGCTACTTACATAGTAGGCCTACTGGTAGCTTTACCGATAACTCCTAAGTTTTTTATATTCTCACCCTAAGTGAGTACGAACGATTTATTTTCTAATATTAGATATCAAAATTCTAATAAGTGGTGCAGCTGTAAAAGTCCAGTAACTGGTTTACCTCCATTAAACCATTTAGTCACGGGTACAGTTCTGTGATTACAATTATCGCCTAAAATAGTCTAAGTTGGCACAAAGGCTTCTTTCTCCCAAATTTCTTGACAACTTGTTTAACCTGCCCATCACTACCTCAGTCGTCAAATCATTATAGATGTTTCTTCTGGCGCAATTTCGGTCACCACTCCATAACCATTCTACTCCAACGGCCGTCAGTATTTCCACTTCAATCCGATCAGAAATTTTCAATACTCTGCTCCGCCTATTTCTATTGTAAGTGACACAAGTTTTCGTTAGCGATTTGGTTTTTAAAATACGTATTATATTTAAGTGATAGGATAGTATGTTATCTTACACATATCCTCGATGCCGAAGCGCGTGGTCCAGCCCAGCTCCTGCTTAGCGAGCGAGGCGTCTGCCCACATGGCGGTGATGTCTCCCAAGCGCCGGTCCACGTACTGCAGCGGGATCTTGGTGCCGGTCACTCGCTCGAAAACCTCAACCAACTGTTTCACTGACACGCCTTTGCCGGTCCCTAAGTTGTACACCTGTCAATAAAAGTCAAATCTAATCAGTACCAATAACCAGTTCTCTCCACGGTTGGTCGTTCGTAGGTGAAGAAAAACGACCAGAAAATATTCCACATCGGGTCGAATCTTTTGTATAAGTAATTAGAGGGGTCATCATCATAATATCCTTTAGATCCTAATTAGGCACACTTTGCGCTGCATTCTCCCAACTAAGGCCAGATAATGCCAAGGGAACGCCAAGGACTTCCCTTTCTACAGAGGGCTGCCATGCCAAAATATTCAGCAGTCTTTTGGGGAAAATATTATTTTCCTTATAATACTGTTACCTAAGCCGGTTTTATACGAGTAGAGTAGGTCTTATAGCCGACAGAGTACGGTCATCTGCAGACAAACCTTGAACCTTTTTTTGCGCTGAGGCGTGATTTAACGTCTGCATGTGACGGTCGGTACCTACTCTTCTACCGGCTAAGACGATGATAGATAGGGTATAACATAATTTTGGTATACCTTGAGTCCAATGTGATTTTCAGCCAGTAGGTTTAGTGCTGCGACGTGTCCGCGAGCCAGGTCCATCACGTGAATGTAGTCACGAACACCTGGAAAATATAAACATGATTGATTTATCCAACGATTTAAACAGTAGCTTTCACGGTCTAGCGGCATTACCCTTAGCCTGCTCTCGACTACCAAAGGTTAGCTGGAAGAAAAGGCTTTGTAGCATTAAGTTCGCCTGTGTAAGTACATCAGTTTCGGTTTCATTTTTGTAAAAGTTTCAGCCATCTTAATTATTTCGAATGTAATCCATCTTTTTGTTAGACGTCGCGTCGTCAAGTTTAAAATATATGTTTTATTTCTATCGTAGTGTGTTTTCGCTATGAATTCCGAAAATGATAGTAGGGGGAAATAGGAAAATTTAATTTGTTGTTCCGCCAAAACACACGCCCGGCCGGCCGTTCTGGTAGAATATGGTCAAAACCTTTTTAACCCCCAACGAAAAAGAGTGGTGTTATAGTTATAGGTTTGACGTCAAAAGATTGTACGATATGTTACCAGTTCCGTCGGGCGTGTTGTAGTCGCTGCCGAAGACGGTGAGCACGGGTTTGTTGCCGAGCGCGACCTGCGCCATGAAGGGCATCAGGTTGGTGAACTCTTTGGTGGGGTCCTCGCCGATGCGGCCCGAGGGGTGCGCGCCCACCGGGTTGAAGTAGCGCAGCGATATTATGTTCCATTTCTGTTCACAATACAATACCATTTTTGAAGATTGCCTATGCCAGCGTTATACTCGTATATGACATTCTTCGTATTTCTATCTATTGGTTGTTGTTATGTCCCTACCGATGGGCTCGAGCTATCTATAGGCACTTCGTCAAAAATAGAATTAGGAGCTGAAGCTGGTAGAGAGAGTTATGTGATTATGAAGTAGTCGTTAAAACCTCTTAAACCAAGGGTGGTTTTCTATGAAATCTGATTTTTAATATTTTATTTTTGTGAAATCTTTCTGGTCTAGTTCTAGTGATAGTCTAAGGTTAATTTTTGAAAAGTTTATTAACCACGTACTTATTAACCGAAGCTGGAAAATTACATATCAGTATCCATGGTCAGATCACGAGTATATTAATAAAGAATACACAGTTAGGAATTCACATCAAGTATTTTAGATAGACGAACATCTGGCGGTCATCTTTAAAATATGCCATATTATCTATCACATATTATGGACACCAATGGCCTTGAACTTTCATTACTAGTATGTCAACTCATCAGGCCGGTTTGAGCATGAGGCTCACATGTGGAATCCTAGAGGCATGTTGCAATCTTGAGCTATATCAAGATCAAGGTCTTCATAGCGCATAATCAAATAGATAAATTGATTAGTATATTCAGAGGATGAGCATAATTTGTTCGAATAAGTATTGGTATTTCAGAGAAATCATCGCGACAATGACTAGGTACCTACCTACATATTTTGTTGAAATTCGTGTAGCATATAAGCTACTTTTTACCACAGAAAAAACTTATTCCAACACTTATTAGCTTATTTATTTTTATTTTTTCAATACATAAGTTGAAGAGTATGAAGCGTTGACCTAGATGTTGCTAAATAATGACGTTACGTTATTTGTGTATGACATAATATTGGGAGCCTCGTTTTCTGAGGCCATGCATATTCATATGTCTCAACGAAAAATTTGTTTGTTAAACTTATTAGTAAATCACTGACTGGCCTTCTTTACCCACAAGATGCCCTGATTAATCATCGTTATAGTATGTAATCCTATCATTTATCTTGAATTGTTTTGATGTACGACAGTTGATAGATAACATATAAGTAGGTAGATTTGATTTAAAAACTTCCTATCGCCTGAAAACGGTTGTCGTTAAGACATATTTTTTTGACACGTTCAGCTTATTGGTTTTTCGGTAGACGCACTCATAGAAAATGTTGCAACTTATTTTGCTAACCTCGTCAGCTGCACTCAAATCCTTGAGCATTTCTTCTATAAAGTACTTGGTTCTGCCGTATACGTTGGTGATGTTGCCCGTGGGATGTGTCTCTGTGATCGGGAGCGACTCTGGCTCTCCATAAACTGTGCACGACGATGAGAACACCATCTGGTAGCAGTTGTGTGATCGCATTATCTGGAAAGACGGTTAGGTGAGGGTTGAAAAGAGTCTGAATCTAAGAGATAAGTCTTGATATCTTTTCATTGAGAGTACATACATAAAGACACTCTTTTCCCTAACGGGATGAGCAGAGATTCATTTAAATGAGAGCAGCAGCAAGTCATAATCATTTTCAAATTAATTCACAAAAATATATTTATCTCTCTTTTTAAATTAAATTAGGAGAAAGACAAATTTTGATTTGTCGAATGAAGATTTTATTATAAATCTTGTTTTCGTCTCCAATGTAAAAGCCGTTCATGTTTAGATAAAATATTACAATTCGTTCATTATGTTTTTGTTTGAATGATCAAGGAAATTATTGAATACAGTCATACCTCCAATAGGTTGAGCATTCCAAGTAAATTGTTCTGATAGTAGAGTAGAGGTTGTTGCATTGACTCTCCGACGGCTTTCAGTGCGGCAAAGTGGATCACGCAGTCTATTTCATGCTGGAATGGTAAAAAAACACTGAAGGATTTTCCTTTTTTCTCCAGAAAATATATTTCTCTTTTTGTAGCTTTTGTTTTTCGTATCGTAGTATTTTGACTATCAATAAGGTTTCAGTAAGATCAATCTCTCTCACCTTGTCAAAGATATCGTTGATTTGCGCCTTATCCAGTAGGTCAGCTCGGTAGAATGTGATCGTCTTGCCAGTTATCTCCTCAGCTCTTCTGAGCGCCGGGGAGCCGTCGTCGTCTCCCACTGCGTTGGCGAAGTTATCAATTGCAACGACCTCGTGACCAGCTTCCAGAAGGTCTACCACGCAATGGCTGCCGATGTAGCCAGCGCCGCCGGTCACCAGTATCGTCTTGAATTTTGGCATTTTGTTTTACGCTGTCTTACTGGTTGTTGATCGATTCTGTAAATAATTCATATGCAAAACTATTTACATCATCTATTAATGAACTAGGTATTTATCTAATTGTAGGTATTGTATATGACTTCAGCTTCAATCATTGCATCATCTTTATAGCTCCTGACTTTTTCATGCAAGCCTGACCTTCCAGTTAACCCAGTCCCTTCACTATTTCTGGTAGGTATATCAAAAGTTGTAAGTACGAGTAAACCACAGAGTAATCAACTAGATTGTTCGCCAGCGGTTTTGCTTTGCCAAAACAATGTGCAATTAAAAAGTCCGCGTCGGGTGATGCTTAAGGCCGTAGAGTAGAGTGTGGTCACGTTTCAAGGAGGGATGACCAAGTTTGGGGCTAAATGTTTGTTTAATGAGTAAGTCATGCAAGTCGAATTAAGATGTAGAGTATTATTTTCCGGATATCGTTTTTTAAATAAAAGCAAACAGTAAAAGACAAAAGGTTTTGGTAGGTTATTATGATATGGTTTATTATTTTCGAGACGACTAAAAACTGGACATGATATGAGCCATTTTCCATGTTCAATTTGGTACAATAGATATTACTCTATCTTTAAATTATGTGGTTAAAAGTTCGTATAATCTTGAATTTTCATTAATTCGTCCTACTTAACTATACAAATGTAGTTTTAAAGTTGACAATTCTTGCGTTCTGCTAAATGATTCATCAAGGTAATTGCACAACATCGGTTTCCCAAGGTTTGAGGTGACAGGATGCGTCTACTACAGCGATATTTATATTTGTATCGAGATATTTTACCTGTATGTTATAGTTAAGGTCGTGAATTCAGGCCTAAGTCTGGTCCGATTAAGAGCACAGAATATTACGAAAAGTAACATGTTTTGAAATGTGGCTTACATAAAAATAAGTATGATGACTTTATTTATACACACCTTAGGTACATGGATTATGGGTAAGATTTAATTCAATTATTAAAAATACGCCGGCCGATAAGTCACCAGGTAATTTTTTTATATACTATCGTAAGTTAGATGCGTAAGCAGTCAGCAATGTACGGTTGATCATCATTACGTGAAGTCATTCTTTACAGAAAATTCAAGGAAAAGCTTGCGGGTGATTGATCCGAACTTGTTTGTATAGATGATTATTCAATTATTATTTCTTCCGCTTGCTTAATGATTTTGACACGAATTTTATAAACTACATTTTAATTAATTGTTAGAGTAACGGATTTAACTGTTTGCCGATTGTCGCCTACTTAAATGTTTCAAATCATAGTTTATTTTACTAATCTTTTTAATCTCTGATAGTATTAAATAAACGGTATCGTCGATTCCGTTTCTTTCAAAGAACGTTCGGCTTATCGCCTGTTATCTGAAGAATAACTTTTTCTATCATATTTTGAATTACCGTGATTTTTACAGTATTTAAGTATAGGTACGTCTGGTATAGGTAATGCAATTTGTCAAATATTAATATGAGCGGTATTAAAAATTTAATTTCTTAACAAGCTAACTACCAAATAAGGCAACTTTTTCAAAACCAATAAATAATGTTACTATTTGTACCATTTAAAATAGTAGAGAAATATGTTTTGATCTTAGAGTATAAATAGAAAAAAATCTGTTTTGATAATTCTGAAATGACATGAATGATATGATATAGTGGTAGTACTCGTGAAACTGAACTACTTTTCCTAAAGAACTTGGTTGAAATCTCAAAATTAAAATTCAACTTTTCATTAAAGTTAAACAAATCTAAACTAAACTAAGTATTCATTCAAATTGGCCAGTCACGTGACTGAAAAGTTGATATGTTTTTTGAGATTTAAACCTATGTTGTAAATTGTTGTACTACCACTATGTTGCGGATAAACAAACAACCAGTTAAATTTCACGGTGTAGATGTAGAAGCAACAAAAGTATCGTGTATCTTGTGCTTTCCATAAAATCGCTTCATCTTGTAAACAATGTTCCTTCTTTAACGGAACTTCGAATGTAGTAATTTCAAACAACATATAGGGGTTTTCCATAAATTTATCATGACGCTCGTGTAAGCGGTGGCGTGTAAGGGGTTATTATTCGCTCAGTTCAGACCAGCAGCGCTCAGGGTGCAAGGACCTCGTAATGACGTAGCCGCAGCATGGATGGGTAAGGTAATGGCTATACTTTGACTGGTTACGCATAGTTTTTGCGTCATAACAATTTTATACACAACTAGCTTCCCGCCGCGGCTCCGCCTGCGTTAACAGGTTTTCCCGTGTGAACGAAGTATTTTCCCGCGGTAAAAGTAGCTTATGTGTTATTCTGATGTACAAGCTATATTATTGTAAAGTTTCATTAAAATCCGTCCAGTAGTTCCAGAGATTAGCGTCTACAGACAGTCAGACGGATTTCTTTTTTCAAAACTTGTATTTTTGTGTTCTGCTACACTCCCTTTATCACCTACAATCAGTTTTTTTTAAAAACAAATCAATGTACAGACACGCCGATTCTTCAGTTGTGGTTTTATTATAGTATAGATAGAAGAGACAAAAGAAGATCAGGCAAGTGAAGCAGGAGTTTAAATAATAAATAATTTAATATTTAATTAATTTTGCTTCTGAAATCTAATTGTTATTTTGCAAGTTGTGCCTAGGGAGGGTTTGCCACTGCTGCTTCCTGCCTGTGTATAAAATGTGCAATCCTTGTATGGATGGCTACTTAGTATTTGATTGGAGAATTGCGAAATATTTTTTATTCTTAACTCTGAGGCAATGTGTTCAGCAGTTGCGGCGAAGTTGCAAAAACAGATGTGTCTTTTCAGAAACTGAACAGGATGAGCAATGGAGTAACTTTATTTTATTGTTAAAACGTATGGAAAGTGTTATTATATTAGACAAAACTAGTTCAGTGAATCTAATAAAATAAGATTTTTTTTTCGTATACAATTTGATATCATAGTTAGCTTACTTAGGTCTCCCTGCCTTCGAAGCACAGGGTCGCGGGTTCGAATCCTAAACATTCGCATGACGAGCACTTTATATCTGGGTGTGGTATATTTAAGTATCTATTTACCTATAGAATGTATATAAGTGTATTTAGCTGTCTGATGCCCATCATAGTATAAAGTTAGTAAAATGGCCCCACATACCTACTTATTTATTTTATAAATTGAAAATATTATGTATAATTTATAAAGCGTAATTGTGTATCCGTCCATAATCCAAGTCCGAATCATATCACGTTGAATATATATAATTAAGAATATAATTTATTCTGATTTAGCTATACCGTATAAATTACGAGAATCGACCGTATATGAAGGTAGGAATTCCATAATTTTGGTAATCTTTAATAATCGTTTATTTTATAGTATTATACACAAACGAGCGAAAGGGGAAATCTTGGAAAACATAAAAAGCGCATCCGAACTCATACCAATGCCTCATGCGATCTACAAACAAATAATTTTCTTACTGACAACAAACTTTCACATAGATACCGTTAGATTGTATCGGCTTACCGTTTGTTCCAATTAGTCCATCGGCGCACGCCACTTCACTGAACTTAATTAATAATAAAAAATAAATAAGTTTGAATTGAGATGGTTTATGAGACGCACGGCGCGTACGCGTTGCCGGTTTGCGCGCGCGCATCTAACGTGGTTGTCGCGAGCAATGTCTGGCTACGTCATCATCAATGCAAACTGGTGGGGCTCCGGTACACCGAAGTTCTTTCGCGAATTCCTAAATTTCAAACACTTCATAATTTTTTTGATCACGTTTGCTCCATGACTCTTCCCTTGCATCATACATTATAATCTACGTACTACGTGGTACTACGTAGGTAAAATTATACATTTATACATTTATTGATCTATGTTTTATCTTATCAGATTCTTTTAAATTAAGCTAGCAGGTTTTTTTTTATATATTGCACAAAATTCAGCTCAAAATAAGGTAAGCTACTATACTGTCAAAGTGGTTTGCCTTATGCATTGTCCACAGTTAAAGGTCAATTATTGGCAGTAGGTAATAGCTGTTTTTCTGAACTGTTTCTGAGTTAGTAATTTAATTATTAATGCCTTGACAGATGTCAACCACAGACAGAAAACAAGAAGGTAAAGGTCTGATTGCTCTCGGTATATCGGTGTAAAATCAGCCAATTTCCGGCCCCGACAGTGACCCCGTAAGAAGCTGCCATCTCACACCATGCATGATGCAGCGCATAAAAGCGTTTATTCATCAGACGATAAAACGACGACAGTTTTTTTTGTCAACAACTTTAACTTTTTAGCTTTCAAATTTGATTTCGGAGGCCAAGATTATTTCGGATCGCTGAGCCAGCGGAGTAAGTAAGTTTTGAATCAAGGAATATTTGAGTTCACCTAATTCTTGCGATGAATGCAACGCTGGGCTTCTGCCATAGTCCGGAATAGGAAGCCTTTCAAACAGGGATAGTACATTAGACCACTATTAATATAACACCAGTTGCGGTCTGCGTTCGTCTGATATTATATTGATAACATAATAGATTTGATAAACTTATGCTTTCGCACTAGTCAGGTTCAATATAATATAGTAGATAAGTGTACGTTGGTACCGTCAGGTAATCAACTGTTCGTTTAGGTGTAAAAGCAGTCTATCTCGGACAACGCCAGTGACCCCACACAGAAACCTATATGTAGGTTAGGTATGTATATGTACCGTAATATGCGAGAGTCATCTCATCCGATCAGACGTTCGATGGATCGACGATGACCGATGGTGCCATAGTCCCGTTATGTGGAATCGTGGAGTTAGCGCTGACCTTGAGATGAGACTTGCTCCCAGTTTTACACTTACTCCGAATGACTCCGATGATATGCGTGACTATAACTTTATTCTTTGAAAAGGGAAATTTTGGATAGGTATAAAAAATGCTTTGGTGGTAAGTGTACTAATTGGGCTTCTCTGTAGAATTACCCTACAACGCGGTTCCGCCGCCGCCGTCCCAAACACAACCTTTCCGAACCTGACGACGAAATCACTGATGCAGTTAAAGCAGCCAAAGAATTTAGATTACACCTAACAGAATGCCCTACTGGTAGCGAATACCCTTCTAGTAACAATTACCCTTCAGGTAACAACGCCCGTACTCGCCGGCGGGGGCGCGGCCATAACCAAAATCAGAATTTATAATCAGAGACGGAGCCCCTCAGGCGTCGTCTCCTTCACGATGTTTTTCAATATCAACGAGCTAGGCCGTGGTCCGAGGCTCCCCAGTCCGGTGAAGCTTGATTGGTCGTACCTTTTCGACACAAGCATAGGACAATTAAAAAAAATCTGTAGAATTTTCGAGTTTTTTATTTCACTTTGGATAGCTTAGTTCACGGACTAATTGAGCACAGTGCGTCCCTCGCTCGTGGCTTCTTTGGTCCTTGTAATTTTTACGACAGGACATTTTTATGGTTTAACGATTGGACATTTTTTCTTTGACATTATTTATTTAAAGGGTAATATTTACAGCTTTGACGTCAAAAACATATTTTGTGGTATTCCACTTCGAAATAAATCTTTGGACGCTGCTATAAAAATATACTAGCAACTTAACAAAATAACGCCTCAACGTTTATTTTTTTAAATATTTTATTTTCAAACCTTAGTCCATTTTTAACAACTTTTTATCGTGTTTCATTGCTTTACTCGATTTATTCCACACAATAATATTTGGCTACTTTTAAGGTCATATCGTAGTAGGAAACTCTGGTTATTATTATTATTATTATTACATTAAAGTTATCTATGTAGGTGTATTTGTTAAGTAGTGCTCCTTTGTATTCTGTGGTAGTGCCACATGCAACCAAACCAGGTGAATTAATAGTTCATGCATCATGCATTACAAAATCAGGTCACTGGCTTTGAATGGCAGGGAGATGTCAATGCGTAGGTATCTTTTTGTTGTATTTTTGTTTGCATTTTTTGTGTTATGATGTCCAAAACAAAAAAAAAGATTATGATTCTGAATTGAAGCATTGTAACCGAATCCTGTCGGTTGAATGAAAGAAAGAAAACTGTTATGAAGAGCAAGTGATTTTAAGACCTATCCAACTACCCAACGAGAATAATCTTTTTCCTGCGGTAAAGTCTAATGGCTGATCGATTAGTTTAGCAAATTATTGGCGCTCTAATGGGTAGGTATATCTATCGTAGTTGAGTTATTAAAAAAGATATGGGTTTTTTAAGCAGTTGTATTTTTCCAGAACAACTTTAAAAAAAAATTCGGTTCAGTAGGTACTAGGTGCTCTGCTAGGTGAAAGAAAACCTTGAGAAAAATTTAAAGATTTTGTGTAAAGTCGATTGGATAGATTAGATCAATATCACTTTTACTACCTACTTCTATCTACTCTTATAAATAGACAAAATATAAAAAGAGCTGAGGTAATATGTTCCAGGAAAATCTCTTTTTATTTGCGAGTCAGGCAAAGGCGAGCCAAATAAATGGCATGTCGAAAATTGCAATAAAACACTTTAAAAGTAATAAAAACAAATTTAATACTTCCTTTAGCATAATCGAATAAAATATTATTAATTATAAATATATGACAACAATTCAAATATTTCATTATATTATTTAATGAAAAAAAAAAAGTCACTGGAAAGCACTTTATAAATCTCAGAAATATGAAAATCGCTATTTGAAACGTTATCGGTTTTCATATTTTTGAGTTTTAACTTTTATTCGACACGAAAAATGTGTCTGTACCGTTTTGCACCTAACGATACAGCCAGACGCTTCATGTTTGTTTACATATATCTTTGACATCCTCATTGTATTGCTAACCTATTTCTTTCCATTACGAAACATTGCTCCCTTACCGCTAGCACCGTGCGATTCAGTTGGATGTTTCATTTATCCTTATCTCTATTATTTCTATTTATTATCTCTTCTATCATTTTATTTTCATATTAAGTACAAACAAATACTGATTATAAATGAACTAAAGGAAGTCGGTCGTGTGTCGTTTCGTATGAACTAAAATATATTCTTAATGCTCAATTATTTTAATAATGTTTTTTGTCACACGCTTAGGTATAAATATTACTTAAAACAATTCTGTAACCATTCTTTAAAACTTGAAAAATACGAAGTAGGTAATTATTATGACGTTACTTAATAAAAAAAACACTCATTTGGCAAAGGTAACATAGGAACAGTCAAACTATTGATAGTAATAGTAATATAGCAATAAAATTAACACTAAATTTGTATCATTTTATGCACGTCTCACAAATACATATATTTTACTGACTAGTCAAACTTAACGCTAATGAAATCAAAACTTTGGTCGTTGTGCCATTTTTTTGGACTTTAAAGGTTTTTACTATTTTTTTATTAGCATTTTTATTTGTTTTTTATTTTTCTTGATACATCTAAAAGGAAGCCGTCGTCGCTGTATTGTCGGTGTCAGTTGATTACGTAGCGTAGATATTGCAGCGGCCTGGAAAAATAGTGGATTAGTGAAAAGAAAGAAAACAATCCATTGCTGAAGGATCTAAAGGGTAGAGTTGCCATCATCAATGATTGTAAAATGTAATTATTTATTTTAAAGTAATATAAATTAGTAGTACCTACATTGTAAGTAGTTAATGTTGTTTGCACAGACTCGTCTCACTATCGTAATGATCCCCACGCTTGGCAGGTGGGTTGGGGATCACGGTTGTTGTGTGAAAATACAGGTGAATGCTGCTGCTCATTCCCCGGGTATGTTCTTTAATCACCACAACACAACAATCGAACAGGTTCTTGAATGACGGCCACGCACCGAAAGACGTAGCGTGGGCAGGCCCCTTACAAGATGGACCGACGATCTGGTGAGGGTCGCGTGAAGTCGCTGGATGCGGGCAGCGCGGGACCTATCGTTGTGGAGATCTTTGGGGGTGGCCTTTGTCCAGCAGTGGACGTCTACTGGCTGAAATGATGATGAATTACCTCTTACGACATCTACTGGAAGAATTGGGGCAAAACTGCACGGCAATGTCACCAGCTAGGTTTATTTTCCCTTGCAATAATATCCTTCGGTATTTGCGATTACCCGGAAACCTGATTGGCCGCGTGCCGGGCGGACCGTTGCGTACCGTTTAATTAGTTTTCTTGGCATCCTTAGTCTCCTCCTTGGGCTGGCCCTTGCCCAGCAGCTTGGCGAGCGTGTCCCAGATGCCGCCCATGAACAGCGCACAGAACAGGTTCTCAAACGGCACGAACGGGTCGTGGATACCCAGCAGGATCGACGATAGCTGCCCACACACAAAAACCATTAGCTTACACATGCTCCAAGAAAACAAGGTCTAACAAGAAGACCACGTGACTGACACAAGCCTACGTCATTTTGCCTATTCATCCTTGTCGAATGCGTGTAATAGACAAGGATGAACAGCGCAAAATGACGTAGGCTTGTGTCAGTCACGTGGTCTTCTTGTTAGACCCTGTTTTCTTAAACCATGAGTTTACACGAATATTTTGATTAGAACGTCGGTGGCCAAGTGGCTAAGGCCTTTGACTTCCATTCGGAAGTTCGCAGGTTCGAACCTCGGCGCGTACCAATGTGTTTTCGTATTCATATGTACATTATTCGACGCTCTTACGGTGTAGGATAACATCGTGACACAAATTACGTATAGCGGCGGCGCGCGGCGGAGGAAACCTGCACACACTTGCGAAGTAATTCAAGGGTTGTGTTGTGTGTGAAGTTGACCAACCCGCACTGGGCCAGCGTGGTGGACTAAGACCTATTTACCCTGTGTAGGCTCGAACCCCTCGGTGGGGATATTTATGAGCTGTTAATGAATTTTGATTTGAAGTAAACTTACTGCCACAGAAAAAGGTAGAGGAGGAGCCAATGAAGGTAATTCAGTACCTACTATTTAGTTTAATAAAGTAACGTAGAAATAGACAACTTTAGATAGACAAACTGAAGTATGTAATGAATGAGTAGTATAGATTATGTTCACTAAACGGAAATAAACTAACCGCTCACGGAAAAAAGGTTTGATAAACCTTTCATTGAATCATCAAGTCAGTCAGAGAGAGAGAGGTGGTGGGGGTTTGAGTTTGTAAATATCTTGTTTTTAACCTCTACATTTTAGCTGTAACGTAAAATCTGAAACGTAGCTAGTACCGGTAATAACTAACAGACAGTAACTAACAGACATACCGATAAACATAGAAACACAAAAGATGAAAAAAATCTGGATTATATTCTATATCACTTTTAACATCGCCCTGACCTGATTCTCGACCTCTACAGTTTTATGATATAGATCATTTATCTAAGCAAACGCGATGCATTTTTTAATGTTTAATTTTTTTATTAGTGCTCACCTTGAAGTAGACAAAGAAGATGACTATTCCAAAGTAGACCAGAGCGTGCGGTGCCGAGATGAGGTCAGTCTTCTTGTCCAGCACGAAGATGATAGATGCCACCAGGGACGCCTTCGTGTAGCTGCGGATATATATTGATTGATTCGTAAACTATTATTATAACTAAGGATTATAAAAAACCCCAAGTTCAATAACAAATGTTCTAGAGATGAAAGAAATATGAAGTATTCTTCAGTGGCCGGCCAGCGTGTTTAAGGTTTCTTCTTTTTTTGTAAATAAATTATCCTATTCTATACAGAAAAAATAAACCTTTCGAAGTATAATGTTGCGGATTCGAACCGAACTCAGGACAAACTTGTGTCTATCTGGCTAGGTGTTGTATAAGTGTGTATTTATCTATTTAATATGTGTATCAGCCACAGTAAAGGCTCTGCCTGGTTAAGGGCTAGGATGGCCGTGTGTGAGATTCGGTGTTCGCAATGTTCGCACATATTTTATTTAAGGGGCCTACAGGTTACGTGCGGCGCAAAATTGCGGAAAACGGCCACTTTTCGATTTTTTCCATCTATAACTACTAGCGAGATATAATAAATAAAGTAAATGGCTTCTATATATCCTATAGAACACCGTCTCGTTCCTCGTCATTCTAGATTTGTGAAATATTGATTATTTTTTAAAGGGTGGGGGTGCCACTTAGCACCTGTAGGCCCCTTAAAATTAATTATTTCCACTATGAAATTTTCACTGATCAAATTTTAATTGTATTTTCAAAGATCTTCAAACGATAAGGAAGCTAACAGCCTTGCGCAAATTACTTGCAACTAAAGAAAAAAAGACTTTGTTTCGGTTAAAAGGGAAAGTTTGACAAAATGTCACGCCTGAGAAGGCTGAGAGCAGAGAAACAGACTTAACATTTATATAGTTTGTTTCTTATTGGTAACTGTTGCCAGTACTTCACAGGTATGAAAAGGCTTACAAGCTGGGCTGCATAGTTTCCATGGCGGTCGGGGTCCAGGCGCCGCGGATGAGCCGTTCCACCAGCCTGGTGAAGCCGGCTCCGTTACCTTTCAGGGTTCCTGGAATTTACCAATAAAAAGGTCAGATTTACAAAATATTGACAATAGTTTAAAAACTATAACTTATTGATCCTAGCATGTTACCTTGTGGTACGATGCTTACATCCGTTTGCACTAAATTTAAGAATCGCTTAAGTTGATGCCTAAAGTATTTAGGTGAGATTTGGTGAAAATTTTGTTTGCTAGTAACCTTCAGACCTTTTTTAAACTGCTTAGTTTCTGCCTACCTTTATAAGCACAATTAGACTGTTAGTGAAAACAAATTCTTTTTTAAGCTTTAGTTAGCTTAGGTCTTTTTTAACTACGAAAAGCCTAAGACAAGGTTAGTGCAAACAGGTGTTAATATTGCATTTTAAGATCTCGCATTTAATTACTTTTCAATTCATACGTGTTCTGTATTTCCAGATAATCTAATCTCTTGATGAATGTAGCAAAAATAGAATGTCTTTTTTATCGAATTTTAAAGATCACTAAAGAAAGGACAGGAAAAAAATCGTATGGGGCCCGGTCTTTTATTCACAGAAAAATCTAACCACTATATAGAAAAAATATATAGATTCTAGACATAAAACTGAGTCCACATGTCCAGTTGTGGAATTTAAGTGCCCCCCATTTAGGAGATATTAATTTTTTTCAATGTGAAAAAGTTGTACACTCAGCAAGTCTATAAAACGCACCTGCTACTACCTATCTCTTTCTAACACCTAGCTAAGGCTACTCTTGTCTTCTCTTTCTTACAAGGTTATTAAAATAGTTAACTAAACCGCGAAAACGATTTTCAGTGACATTATGCGAGACATTTACAGCACATGCTATGCTCATTTTTGAAGTTTTGAATACAGAATAAAATTAAATCGTTTTCGCGGTTTAGTAACTATTTTGTAAGAAAGAGAAGACAAGAGTAGCCTTAGCTAGGTGTTAGAAAGAGATAGGTAGTGGCAGGTGCGTTTTATAGACTTGCTGAGTGTACAACTTTTTCACATTGAAAAAAATTAATATCTCCTAAATGGGGGGCACTTAAATTCCACAACTGGACATGTGGACTCAGTTTTATGTCTAGAATCTATATATTTTTTCTATATAGTGGTTAGATTTTTCTGTGAATAAAAGACCAAAAAAATCCATGTCCTTTTGTATCACAGTTCGTGCCATGCTTCTTTAAAATTGTAAAATTGCTTACCAATAATGATCATAATAACATAGGCGTTCGGGTAAAGCTTGGCGGCGTGTGAAACTCCATCATAGACTTTCTTGGCTCGATATATCTCTTTCATAGCTGACGCGACCACCTTTACAGGAAGGAATTTTGCCACTTTGTAACCGACGTCGAAAGGCATGTAGAAGACCACGTACCTAAAAAAAAGCTAATTTATAGACAGTGTCATCTAGTTAGTAGTTTCTTCTGTAATATAAATAATAATATTTCTTTATTATTGAAGAATCATTAAGTGTGTAAGTGTAACCATTATTAATTTAAATTGATTTGGGCTTTTTCATTAGCAAAGTAAATCAACAGAATTTGAATTGAGAATGAACCATTTAGAAGTGTTTGCTTTTTAAATAATATAAGTAGTTACTTTATAGGCAAGCCCCGCTGGCAATTTAATATAATTTGTGTAACTTAGTTCCCTTGGTTCAATCTTAGACAGAATAATCACAGAAGTAGGTATATACGTTTGACATTTAACTCTAACTCCTTTCTATTAATTCTTATTCCTTTCCATGTGGGTTTTAAGTTGTGAAGAAGGGTACCACCCGTCTGAAGCTTCTTCACAGTTAATTGATTTTAAACCTTACTGACCAGGTGATAGTGCCAATAACCAGTTGCGGGGTGTTCTTGAGCGGGGCGAGGATCGGCTCGCCCAGCAGCCCGTTGGCCACCATCCCGCCGGAGAAGATCACCAGCATCGTGGACAGCCAGCAAGACAGCGGGTGCTTGCGGGAGAACGCCTGCGCGCCTAACACACAATACCAAAGGTTAGTTGCTATTTAAACCGATCAAATTATGTGAAATATGTATTCATCGTCTTTGGGACTCTTTTACCTGTAGACAATTTAAGTTGGTTGATTTAATACAATAAAAAAAGTGTTAAATCTAATCCAACAAAGAGGATTTCTTCTGTTTAGATCGGATTGTTTTAACGTATGAAATAGCTACAGATTTCGTATTCGTACCTACCTATGCGGCTTTTCTTGTAAATACCTCACCTTATTAAGGATGTGTTAGGGATAATAACTTTACTTGTGCATCTAAGCTTTTTTCTAAGCTACGTAGTTCGTATACGATACGATAGTAAAGTAAAGAATAATTGAACATTTTATGATTCTAGACGGTGCGGTGTATTTTATAACGACTATGACTGGCGACGTAATCATATGAAGAACGTGATTTGTAATTTCGCGATTGCCCAACGTGGCTCGTTGGTCTAGGGGTATGATTCTCGCTTCGGGTGCGAGAGGTCCCGGGTTCAAATCCCGGACGAGCCCGTGGTATTGAAAGCCTTTTTTGCTTTAAATTAGCCTCAAATTAGCTGTAATATGGTTGCATGTTCTTTATTTTCTGGTACCTAGTCAGCGAAGTTAGGAGATAATACTTGGTTTTATGTGCGCCATCTATGCCACAGTTTTAGAATCTATAAGTCGTAGCGTAGCAGCAGCGTTAAAAGCATGGTGGTTGTCTAGCTAGAGCAATAAATGTGCATTAGTTCTCAACGAGGAGTGTGTAGTAGTTTTTCCAAGACGTTCACATGATTTTGCTTCAGTGAAAGAAGGGAACAACCTCGGTGTTGAGACATTTACGAAGACAAATAGGGAAGGACGTGTTCGCGGGAAATTAAATTGCACGCGCAGGTACAAATTTATTGTTGTTTGAAATTAAAAAAACAAAACAAAAATAGAAACATTAATTCTGATGGATTAACGATAACAATCACATGACTATATTAAATAAGAGCCCCATTACGCCGGCTGATAAATGTTTTATCACCGTGATAAATAAAATTTATAACAGCAGCTTTCGCTCATACAAAAAATGTTATTATATTTTTTATAAACACTAGTTACATACATATTGCTTTAGTATTGGTTATTATTACAAGCCAGGTTGACTGTGGTGCCGGAGGGAACCGGGCTATTTTTAAACTCTTCTATGTGTCTTTTATTTCGGTACATTCCTAATAGCATATTGCTTTACTTATTAATTAATCTAAGCGGAAGTTACTTACAGTTACTTTTGCAAGATCTTATTTGAAAAAGAAAAACTATCACTCACCAGCTCCTAAATCTTCCTTGACTGCAAGAGCGCACAATAAGGAATGTGCTATATCAAAATACGGGTACATTTTGAGTTTTATGACCTGGTTGGCCAGGTCTAAGAAGGCTTCGGGATCCATAGTGTTAGTTTTTGTGGAAGCTCGCACTGGTTATAAATATTATTTGTACAACTAAACACCGACAATAGCGTGACACGAGAGTACGTGCCGCGACTTTCCGCGGGCGCTGTTGCCGCGAGACTGAAGTGAAACGATCTGGCTGGCGCTCACGAATGGCCACCGGTCGGCTTGAATCAGCCAAGCTTTTTTGATAATTTTGGTTAGAAGCAACGAAGCACTGCAAATTCTATTCAGATAACAATCAATGCTTGCGACAAGTCATACTCTGACAGATCTGTAGTTACTTTCAGTCAGTGGCGGAACAGTACCTAAATTTCAATAACGTTAAGCAAGTTTCCGTAGTGTAGCGGTTATCACGTGTGCTTCACACGCACAAGGTCCCCGGTTCGATCCCGGGCGGAAACATATTTTTGCATTTCGGATTTTTTGGGGTCAATACGCAGGCAGTACAGTTAGTAATAAAAAATCGAATTAATTTTTATAAAAAAGTGTATTATAAAAATTACAACTCTTACATCAGCAATTTATATACATACAAAATAATTATAAAATTAATTAAATCAATTATTATTATGATAATTTAGAAAATAATATAGGAACAGAACAGTACATTATATAATTTCCATCAGTCTTCTTTACTTTGATTAAACACAGCCAAATCTTTGGATAAAACACTTGCTGACATTACTGTAAGCATTGCTGATTAATTAATCACAATCTCATTAATTTCGATATGCTTGTAATGGCATTGTTAAAAATCGTGTGACCACATGGGTTGACGGTATTTTTTTTATATTTCAAAATCATATTAATATAATAATATACCAGATATAGTTGTTTCTATTACAAATCACTATTAAAAAAAGATGGATAATGTACACCATTAACAAACAATGTAAACATTTTAACCAATATAGTAAAAGCAAAATTCATCCCTATTATCATACAAAGCACCACAGAATAGATCTAGTCTAGTACCAAGGAATAACAAAAGATGACGCACCATTTCACGCTATTACATTATACATATCGTCCACGTTATAAACACCTACTGAGCTAGCAAGCAATGAAATTTATACACGTAAGAGTTTTTCTTTAGCATAAACAAAGAAATATTTATAAAATATCATGCAATTTGTGATGAAAATGTACGTGATATTTTTCTGTGTATTTATTTTCAAAATCAGTATAAGGGCACAAGTTGTTTTAAGTGACAATGATCGTACTTCTCTTTGAAATAAAGAGCTACTATCTATCTAACTTTGTTATGGGCGAACGTAGAATAAATATAACATTTTATAAAAATTACAATAAATCTCACGTAGAAGCACATTAAATGCAAAAATAAGAGATTCAATATGTGATCTAAATAACTCTTAAAACTACATCATTCACACTTAAAATAAATAACATGTTTGATTGTGAGCAGTCTTACATTTAAAATATTTGAGATGAGAGGATAACGCTTCCACATAGTTATAATATAAGTTTTAATGTTCATATTATTTTTGCTTTATAATAATTGGAATTTCGTATGAATCTGAATATTTTTGTACGGGAACTATATTGCATGTGTACCAAAATATTATCCGTTTAATTTTATCGTGTATTCATGCAAAATAAGACCAGTTATTAGGTTAATCTTAAAACTTACAACGTATATATATATCGATGTAATTTTTTTAACAAGTAGTTCAGTTTCATCTCGTTGTCATGATACTCTCTCCGTCAGTTCCATAACTAAGTTGACGCATTTAATAAAACTAAATTAATTGCATAAAATATACACTAACATAATTTATAAATTAAAACTCATCTCACAGCACTCATCCGCGGTTCGATCCGACTGCAGTTAGTTATCTGAAAAGAAATAGACAATGTTTCAGTGATGTAAAAGATGTTTATAATAAAAAAAAAAATGCTTCATTTTGTAAGAAATAAAGGAAAAGCAACATGGAAAAACTAAAATATTTAAGATGTCTCTCTTCCTCCGATAATAACATTATTAATTGTGTATTAAATACCCGTTATTTGTGTATTAAATAAATATAAAATTACTCACTTAAAATGAGGCGTCTGCTGAGTTACGTTTCATCCCTGATGTTCCGAGGTCCCTCCTGGGGCTGGTGAGGCCTGTAAATAAACACATGCAAATTATTTAAATAGGTCAACAATTGTCAACATTGTCAATTTAAATAATGAATGAGCAAGCATAAGCGAGAGCAGAATACGGCGTCAAGTAAGAAAGAAAAAACTAGAAATCTCATAATAGTACGGCTTGCTAGCTAAAAAATATAAGGATATCGGTCCCATCTGGCAGAAAGTACGAAACTTGGCATGAATGTAGCTGTCATATATGTGCTTCAATATCGATATGGAAACACTTCGATAAATTATTGTTTCCCCCCTTTCCCCCCCCTTTTATCTCCCTCATTCTGGTTTTTTGAATTTTATACTAAAACAGTACGTCTGAGGAGTTTACTTTTCAGAGATCAAATCATCGTCGATAAATTGCCTACAAAACGATACTACATTTTATAGTGCTAAGATTAATATATTTCTATATACAGCCATCAACGTTTTATGAAATTTTAAAAACAGGCACACTTTTTTCTTCCTTACTTCATTTATAGGAAAACGACAAGAGTGGTGATAAAATGGACTAAAGAAGTCAACTACCTTATACATTAAGCTAAAAAATGACATTTACTTCATAGTCGTAAAGGCATTACTTCTAGAGTTACAGCTCACCGCGTCTGACTCAAGTACTCTTTTTTTTACCTTTTTAGAATACATCTTTCTGTTAACTTTGTTTAGCGTAGATTAGATTCAGATTTTCCAATTAGAAATAAAACAGTCCATGTACTAATCCAGGCCACAGTCTATTTACATGTAAAACTAGCTTTCTGCCCGCGGCTACGCTTGCGTTGTGTTTCGACATTTCCGTATAAATTTTTAACTATCCCACTTTTTTCCGTGATTTTAAAGTATCCAACATGTTGACCGAGTATATAAGGTACCACCATGCAAAATTTCATTTCAATCGGTCTAACAGTTTCGGAGATAAGCCCGTAGAATGTACTGCGCCGTATGAGTTACTAAAGTTTTTTAACTGTCCCACGGGAACTTTTTAATTTTCTGGGATTAAAAGTATTTAAGATGTTGACCGGGATATAAGGTACCACTATACAAAATTTCATTGAAGTCGGTCGAATAGTTTCGGAGATTAGCCCGTACAAACAGACAAACAGAGAAACAAAAATATTAAAAAAAAATCTGGGTATGTACTATATCGCTTCTTACATCCCCTTGAATAGGTTTATAGCATTTTTTTTCTATGTACAGATTTTATAGACTTTTTTTTGTTTTTCTTTGCACGGGCTAATCTCCGAAACTATTCGACCGATTTGAATGAAATTTTGTATAGTGGTACCTTATATCCCCGGTCAACATCTTAGATACTTTTAATCCTAGAAAATTAAAATGTTCCCGTGGGATAGTTAAAAAACTTTAGTAACTCATACGGCGCAGTATATTCTACGGGCTTATCTCCGAAACTGTCAGACCGATTGAAACGAAATTTTGCATGGTGGTACCTTATATACTCGGTCAACATGTTGGATACTTTAAAATCACGGAAAAAAGTGGGATAGTTAAAAATTAATACGGAAATGTCGAAACACAACGCAAGCGTTTTACATGTATTTACATGTAAATAGACTGTGGCCTGGATTAGTACATGGACTGTTTTATTTCTAATTGGAAAATCTGAATCTAATCTACGCTAAACAAAGTTAACAGAAAGATGTATTCTAAAAAGGTAAAAAAAAGAGTACTTGAGTCAGACGCGGTGAGCTGTAACTCTAGAAGTAATGCCTTTACGACTATGAAATAAATGTCATTTTTTAGCTTAATGTATAAGGTAGTTGACTTCTTTAGTCCATTTTATCACCACTCTTGTCGTTTTCCTATAAATGAAGTAAGGAAGAAAAAAGTGTGCCTGTTTTTAAAATTTCATAATACGTTGATGGCTGTATATAGAAATATATTAATCTTAGCACTATAAAATGTAGTATCATTTTGTAGGTAATTTATCGACAACTATTTGGTTCTTGAAAAGTAAACTCATCAGTCCTACCGTTTTTGTAGAAAATGAAAAAAACCAAAATGAGGGAGGTAAAATGAGGGAAAAAGGGGGGGGTAATCATTTCTCAGCGTGTTTCCATATCGACATTGAAGCACATATATAAAAGCTACATGTATGCTAAGTTTCATGCTTTCTGCCAGATGGGACCGTAATTCAGGTTAACAAGCCGTACTATAAGTACAATTTGATGATTAATGGATCTGTCACCGTAAGATTATAAATACCGTTAGATTACAATCTATCTCGCGAGATTGTAAACTATCGAAAAATTGTGAACCAAACATACTGATTACAATTTAACAGATTATTTTTCGATAGATTGTAATCTATCGAAATTAAACGGTCAAATTGTGAAATGGCATAGGATGGAACGCATCTCGCGCGCTGATTGGTTGATCGTCATATGCTCTGCGCCGCCATATTTGTTTCTTTTTTCGTTTATTATCTAATGTAAACAATCTGTGTTTAAGTGAATTTCAATTAATTTCGTGTTGAAAATAACTCACTGCTTTATAATAATTTCTATGAAATTATTGTGAAAATAAAATGAATCCATGATTAATCGAAGAATAGAAGTATGAATGATAAATGTGTTAGTGTAAGTCTCCAAAAACATACCATAATATGATGTCAAAATTACTGATTATCTACTGAATAATAGATAAATACTTGATGTCACAATTCTTAAAGTGCATTAATTTTATTCAACTGACGCCTGTGGTTTATTTCCAACTGTATGGACATAGAACGGCCTGCTGTAAGACCGACCAATCAGGAACAACCTTTGGACGGTTGACAATTTAACGCGCGACAGATTGTGATTTAACAGTTTCATTTCGATAGATTACAATCTATCGAAAAATAATCTGTTAAATTGTAATCAGTACGTTTAGTTCACAATCTTTCGACAGTTTACAATCACGCGAGTTAAATTTTAATCTAACGGTATTTATAATCTTACGGTGACAGATCTAACATAATAAGCCATTATTATTATGGATTGTTATGAGCCTTGTATCCGATGGGACATGCTATTAAATAAGCATAGTATAGAAATCTACGAGTAGCGTGTTTTGTTATTTGCACTGCAATAGTGGTCGCAAGCTTCATCCTGCGCGTTTGCACCTCCTTTGCTTTATGCACTGCATTGGCCCAGTCAGTGCTCCAATCAGAAGCTAAGTCGGAGCTTTTCCATTTATAAATGCATTTGAACCCGTAGAGAAAAGTAACGGTGAACGTAGCTCCGACGGCTCGCCTATCAATGGTAGGGACTTTCATCTTTAATTTTTTTGTGAGCTCACGGTCTCTTTACCTATCGTTTATCTTTGTATTACAAGAACGAGACGATTGATCCTCTAATTTCTTTACTTTTGTTGTATATATTGCAAACATTCAGGCGACCTAGGTCACATTTTATGGATGTCACTTTCTTTGTAGGCAATTTTCTGTCTAGGTCACTTTCTGAATACGTCACTTGTGTAAGTATAGTCATTAAAAATATTCAAATTAATAAAAATCAAAACATAAAAGGATATTTCGCCTCTTGTATTCTATCAATAAAACCCTTCCGCTGCTCGCATGTTTTAATTCTGGTTCTCTATCGATCGACCCCCTCTCTCCCTTGACTCTTGTTTTTGTTCCTGAACCTTTAGGACCGTTAGAGCACGAAGTACTCAGCGAGCGGCTTGGGAATTTTCTATGCTTTCTAGATTGCAGGTTGCATTTATTGTTACTCGATTAGATGATATTATGTATTTTAATAATTTTGAACTTTTATCGCCCCAGTAGACACTAACTGCTCCCGTAACATGCAGTGCTATTATGACAAAAGTTTGTCGCACATTAAAATATCAAAAAACCCGCCGCTTGAAATATCCTCCAATAGGATAAGAGAATACGCAAGACAAAATTATGTCTGTCACGCGTGGACCGGGCATGTTAGAGGGGCAGGAGAGAAATTTAAAAGTTGACCATAGTGCACTTTTATAAAATATAAAAAAGAACTTAAGACTATGTAAAGTTTCATATTCCTCAAACCTCTAGGCTTAATCCTTCCTTAGTAGTCCGTGCACACTACAGGATCTTTTGTAAAATATTTAATGTTCATAACTTTTCAGGCGGGTCGTGCGTAGGCCAGTTTTTAGCACGCCTTTGCCATTTGTATTCCATCTGTTTTTTTTATAATATCCTATTTTACAGCAATAGAAATGGAATTATAAAAACTTCTTCCTTAGTTATCTACGGTACGTTTTTTTATGTTTCAAAGACTATTATATCATTAGTGCGAGAATTAGTATGAAAATAGTCAATTATTCATCCCCAAATTAGCTTAGCGCTTTATAATTCATTAGTAGATGTCAGTCGAATTCACAAAGAGATAGTTACCTATCAATGGAGTGACACTACAAGGCGAAAATGTGCAAAGCAATGCTAAATGCGTCCGAGTAATGAGCGAGCGTAATACCTTTCTTTTTGTTGGGGGCACTCATTGCTCGCCCGTTAGCTGAAAATTAAAAATACTGTCAATAAGCCGGGTAATGCCAACGTACCCAAGATTTCTGTTTTCTCGTGCTTTTTAAATGAGAAAGTCTTTGAAAATGCAAGGGCTATTTTCCTACCAAATGTTTGTTTCGGCGGCTGCTTCTGCGGTGAACATCTTTCACTCTGTAGAAAGTTTTTTGTTGATTCTTTTGGAGAATATTTAGTTTGCTTCTTCTCGCTTGGTGACTCTGATTTAGGTGGACTAGCTGGGTTATTATCACTACTTGGTTCCGATAGTGCGATTTTGCCCTCTTTATCGGTTCCGTTTTCTATTTGAGTGTAATCTGTAATTTTTTCTTCTTTGTTATTGTCGGCTTCACTTGGACTTTCCCCATTACTAATTTCTTGCGATTTCGTAGGAGTTGAGCTAGAAATATCATCTTTTACGGGTGATGATGAAGAAGTGGTATGTTCAGTATCTCCGCTGGAGTCGGAAGAAAGGATCGTGTCAGTGGTGTTGTTATGGTTTTCTACAACAGTGTCTTGATCAAACTCGGATTCTTCGCTCCTTAAACTTCTTAAACTTGTTGCATGGGTTAGCTAAAACAATAACAATAAGTTGACAAAATACCTAATCTAAAGCAAAGCTAACATTTTGAATATACATTACAGCTGAAATTATCAAGTCATGAAAACTGGCTTCCAGTAGAATGTTGGCCGAAAATGTATTTAAAACTTAACTTTTTTATCTTTAGGGGGTATTACATTATAAAAGATATATGATCAAAGATCTTTGATCCAAGATCTTTGACAATGTAATATGTCCCTTAAAGGCCAAAAAAGTATACTAAAGTGTAGTACAAAAAATATACTAAAGTAGAAAAATACATGTATGTATGTACATAGATGATCAAACCAACAGACTTGATGATTACCGTGTAGCTGGAGTCGTCGTCGGAGTCGGCATCGAGCTGGACCATCATCTTCTCGATCAGTCGCTCCATCGTGGTGTCGCTAGTCGACGCCATATTGCCCTCCGACTCTCGCGTGCGTTTGTTTCTTTTTATCACCTGGAAAAAATGCAATTTGAGTCAAAACATAAGTTACAATACATTTAAGCTTGTGTTGTCATAAACTTTATCACCCAAGAATTACATTTTAAAGCCAATGCTACTGTTCGATATTTGATTGTCTATGTGAGGGGGGTGGACTATAAATTTGAAAACACTGGTTCAGTCACTAATTTCACAGTTTATTCTATTTTAAACAATTAAAATAACACAACACGTTACAAGCGTTTTGGAAGCTGACGAAGGAAGAACGAATGAGTGATAATATTTATTATGATTGAAATGAATAATAAACAGCTACCATACATAAAATAATAGCTTTGGCCCAATTTGTTGCTGCAGCTATTTTCCAAGCATTAGCTTTTAAAAGTATGCAAACTTTATCATTGTCTTAGCTTACCAGAACTTCATCATCATTGTTGCTGACTCTTGTCGTGTTGTTGTTCCCATAGTTAGAGCGACGGAAACACATGGTGAATTCAAAAAGCGCTTGCAGCCCGCTGTACCAAGGCTCGCTTTTAGTTCCCCGCCGCGATCTAATATTTCTGCTTCCTTGGTATTTCAATGTACGTAAGTAGCGGCGTTTACTTTGAATGTACGTTACCTGAAAGAAATATAAACGACGGCATGTTCATTATAAATAACAAGAGAATAGAATATTAAGATGTATTTATCTTTATAAAAATTTTACTCACTACATCAGCAGATCTAAGCGGTGGTTTTCCTAAAATAAGGTTTATAAGTGATATGGATTCCCTTGTGATTCTAAGAGTCACCAACATTGTGAGGAAGAACACCCACGGCAAAGGTCGCACCAGTTCTGGTTGGGGCCTTTCGTCTTGATCCACTGGAAAATAAGATTTTCTTTACATTAATATTTTTACAACACAAAAAGAATGCAGCGTTCCGCTACCAATCAATGACGTTATTTTTGTATCAGATCAGCTGAGTTTAAACGAGACTTGTTAAGTCCCCGATCTAAGTTAACTAAAGCATACGGGTAGTACTGTAGTACAGCTATACTTCTGTGCTACTACCGTGGTATTAATTTCCACTGTACAATAAAATGGTTGTCAAAATATCTTTAGTTTTTCATAAACAAGATCTTTGGCGAGTTCGTTAGATATTTTGCATATTGATTGTTTTTTTGTTTTGTTTTTCTGACTTTTAATTTCGTTTCATGCAAATCAATCTTGGATTCTCAAATGGATGCAAATTATCACAATAGATGCCTATTTAAAGAGCTCGCTATTTCAAACCCTACTTCAGCTCCATGCTTCAATTTATAAGACGTGTCAGTTAATAGAGCAACAATGAGGCTCCTATAAGCACTTTAATATATGATGGGATGGGATGATACATCTTGCTTGGTATATCTGCCAGTATCTGCTTTTTTTTACTTGATTCAAAATAATCTAAAGATAGTGATAGGAATCCAGAAAAAACAATTGACTTTTAATCGATTTTAACAAAACTGTCATTTTGTATTCTATTTTGATGAACTCCAAACAAAATGAATGAACACTAATTGTTGAACACTCATTTCCGGTTCCGGATTCTGTCCAACTTGCCGTGCATTTTTTTTATTTCGATATAATCCAGTATTTATTTTGGCAGTAGTAATTTGATCTTCTTCTTACTCAGCCCATGTAAACCCACTGCTGGGCTTGGTATCTCCTCTCTTGCCCCACTTATCACAGCCCTGTGATATCCGCATCCAGCATAATCCAACGTATTTCGTAAAGTATTTGATCAGTTAAAAACAAATAAGTTGGTCAAAAAATATCCAATAACTCCGTAGCCATGGAGTGGATGTTGAGATGGATGCACATCTAAAACCGGGTGTCCGGATAGACGGTTAAGTACAGTCAGCTACTGTAACCTTACCTTACCTAACTAAGAAAAGGTTTTAAGTTTTCTCTGCAGTTGACCATATTTTACAGTAATCTACAGGTTAATTCGACCGCTCACTCTACCCGTGTAAACCCGGCTTAAACGTCCGATTATGGAAGTTTTATTATTTTAATAGTTTTTTTTTCTTAATTGTCGGTGGCGCGCCGAAAGGCAGGTCCTACAAGATCGACCGATTATATGATGCACCGTAGGACTGATCGTTGTGGACGTCTACTGGAAGTTTTCGGTTGAAAATAAAAGTATGAATGAATTTAGTACTTACGTGGAGGCGGCACGGCCCAGCGCGCACATTTTTCGACGACCCAAAGAGCGCGGTCAAGGTGCCGCAACACATTCTGTCCGATCCTGTAGCTAGCACCATGCTCCGCCACATTTTGCATCACATCCTTCGCGAACGATACTAACTCCATGTCTGCTCAGCTAGGGCAATAATAACATTTATTATTAAAAGGGTTGTCTGTCGTCCTGTATTTTTAGCCCCTTAGCTAGCTAGCACTTCTGAGAATGATATTGCTTTAATTTTTTTGTTTACAAAATCTCTTGTACCTAATAGTCGTCGAAAAACAGCTAAACCTAATGTCAAAATAAATCTAGGGTTTCTAACAAGAACATACCTACAGATAAATCGAATTAAATTAACTAGAGTAATTTTAATTAGATATAAAATTATTTATCATCAGACATTTTGACTGAGATTAATTAGGTTTATAATAAAATCAATAAACAGGTGAATTCGTGTTATAATGAGCAATTTATCTACAACAAATTAAGATAGTGGACACAAACAGTTCCGTGTCTGGCCATAGTTCATTTCGTTGGATATTGAGTTTATTTTGCGCTCGAAGTTATATAAAGTAGGTACTAATTATAATATTAAAATATGCCGCAATTTGATGATTCCTAATACATAGGGTTTTAACAAGACCTTTCAGATTTTGAAATTGAATTGTTTTAAAGTCAATGTTCCCAGACCAGATTCTGTATTCTAGCACAGCTTCGGAAAATTATTGCGTTTATAAAACCTAAAAATGTTACCTAAAATTTTTTCCTAGCCCTATGTTTTTAAAATCAACGATTTCGTACTTGTGCCCATTATACACACATTATTTCATACATTCTAAGTTGAAAACATACAATGTTATTTTGATTTTAAATGACATATAAAATATTTTGTATTAACGACATGGCAACTATACTGACAATGAAGCTTCAGGATAGAAGCACAATTTAGAAAAAATTGCGTAAATAAAATCAGAATTGAAAAAATCTAGGGAAAAATGTTTTAAAAATTAAGTACAAAAGATTGTTTTTTTTATTATGATCTACCTATATTTAAAAAAAAAACGGGATGTTTACACTTTCATGAGCTCGCTCGAGGATTGTATTGTATCATATAAATTATAATACTACAAAAACTTCTGAACAAGACCTTCGGTCTTATCTTAGGGTACTGTGGTGTGCATGTGTCCTTCATGCACGCCGTTTCATGCTGGCAGCCTCTTTTTCGTTTGAGGCTTTATAAAGATGAAAAGTAATAATCAGTTTGAATTTGGTGGATGTTTGAGAGATGGCCGTAGCCCGTGCTACGAGCCTGACGCCATTCTTATAATTTTCTAAAGCATTTGCATTTGTATTGTTTCGTTATTAAGTCTCTAATATATAATACCTAATTTAAATGCATACGTTGTTTTCCTTGTCCTCCACCATTAGGGTCGGTTCGTACATGGTGGAGGTGCCTTAGGCGCGTTTTACAGTGTAGCTGGACGTGGATCCCGAGGACACTAGAGCTTGGCCTGGTGTGTGGGCAAGGAGCCCTATAAGAAGAAGTTATACCAGAGAAATAACCGCTACGCAACGCTATACCCCTGAAATTCGAAGATGAAATATGAAGATGAAATACGAAGATGATGGCCACTCTTTATTGTAGACTTCTCCTAGGACAAAGAAAATAAAGTAAGAAACGTATGACGGACGTGTATATGTCGTGGCCAAATCGCTGAATTGATCATTTCATGAAATGGTTGGCCATTTCGTGAAGTGTTCACGTTTCATGAAGTGGCCAACTAATGGTAACCAAATCATTAAACGACAAACGTTTAGCGATTTGGTCACCCACGTTTTCTTGACCATATCGTGAAAATAGGGTAACCATAAAATATTTAATGAAAACTCAGAACAATTTTGTTACGTACTTGTTTATTTTTAGTTGTTTAAATTTACTATGGAATATTAAAATAAATTTAAAATAAGTATAACAAACTTACTTAATCTAAAAAGGCACGGACGCGCTCACACGCACTGAACCACACGTGACATCTTTGGCGCGCACTAGAGTTTTATAGGTATCTCAAGTTTTTGGTAGGAATGTTTCTTTACCTGAGTCTTAATCGCATACTTACTAATTAGGTAACTCTTATATTATTTATAAAAAATATAGGTAACTTCGCTTACAAGGGCCGCCATCTTGACACAAACAAAGCGCTTAGGCGCTTACAGCGCCTCTACCGGTAGTCAATGAAACAATTCCACAATATGATCGATTAAGATTGATTATTTCATGAAATAGCAGTGCGTCCAGCTGGCCCTATCGTCAAACGATTTCTTATCATTGATCTGGTCTGGGCACATCATGATATGGCCAATGGACAGTGAAATATTTCATGAAATGCAACCATTTCATTAAATGGCCGATCATTTCATGAAATGGGCAATTCTACGATGCGGCCACGACATATATAATGTAAAATTGCATTATCAATGATATTTATACTAAATTGAATGAAACTCGATGCTAACATGAATGACAAGATAAGAATCGAATCGTAAAAGTAAATTACTTATTTCCATGAACAGGTACTAACAACATGCAACGGTCAACATGATTTTATCAGTACCTACATTATTATAGTGTACTTGTGTAATAAATAATAAATTACTACCAGTTGGAGCGATACACTTATACCTTTAAGTTTCACAATGGCGAGTTTATCCAAACCACTTTGTTATATCATTGAGAAGCGCAGCGGCGCGCGGCGAACTGAGTGTGGATAAAAGAACTGGCGTCGCATTATCGAGTATTTTCACTCAGGCACATCGTTAACCAGTGCACACACAGGGACCTACCAAGGTTTTAATCGTTTTGGTAATAATATGGATGAGGTAGAAATATATGTAATATTTTGATATAATCCTTTTATTTAGTTAGACACTTTATATTTGCATTGAGCTAGCGCGAAGCGTTTCCTATTCTACTAAAATATGCTTTCCTATGTCCTCTACAGGCACATACAGTAGGCCTACTACGAGTATGTAAGTAGCGACAGGCTCGAGAAGCTGTCAACCGCGTACTATAGTAGGCCTACAGGTAATATTATTCTCAACATTTCTTCCTTACTCTATGTTTTCACTTATCGTGCAACTTTGTGAGCTGAGCAGGTTTGATATTAAATAGGTACCTACTTTTTTTTTGTACAGTCATTCATACAAACATACTACGTACCTACAAAAAGAAGAACTCTTTTCACAGGGGGCGCATATTAGAACCACCTTTAGCGAAGTGTAAGTACGACACACTAAGGGTAACATGGGATGGTCCTATTCTAACGCCGGTAGTATGAGGAGGCATATCGAGGGACAAGTTTTTGTTTCAGCGAAGAGTTTGATTTAAAGCATAAGAGCGAAAGGCGAATAGATCTTTGAGATAGGGGCACAGATTACTAAATAGTTCAGTTAGTAGTAGTAGTTTAGGAGGGAGTTTTAGGATTAACAAGAGCGGAATATAGGAGACTAGGAGAGAGATACTGTGGCAGTCTCTACGGCAGTGAATGGGTGAGACATGGTCAAATTTCCGCAGGCCAAAAATATACCGAATACATAGATTCTGCAAACGCGCTAGCTTGTTCAGAAGTTCTACGGTCAAGTCAGGATAACAGACGTCAGCATAATTCAGTATAGGCATGAGGAGAGATTGGGCTAAAGAGAGTGGTTTTAGTCGGCAACACATTTTTAAGCCACTTAAGCAAATTGTACGCAGCATACTCCTTCCTACTGACCTCACAAACCTGTGGTTTCCAAGAGAAACAAGAATCGAATAAGACTCCAAGATTTTTTACTTTTTCACTAAATATACAATATATTTTGATCTCCGTCAAAAATGATTGGTGGTAGTGACTTGTAGTCAATAGGTACGGGAGACATACCAGCGACTGCCAATAATAATAGTTTGTGATTTCGCTGGATTGACTCTGAGACCATACGAATGACTCCAGAGATAGATGCTGTTAAGGTCAGTGTTGGTCTTAGCAATCGCATCATCCAAGATCTGATATAGGGGCTTGCGAGTAAATTTGGAGATCGTCTGCATACAATGAATGATGAAGAGGTAAGGGAGAGAGTATAGAATTGATAAACAGAGCAAAAAGGAGAGAGGACAGAACGCCACCCTACGGTACACCGGCATGCGGCAGTTGTAACGCGCCACGTAGAGGTTTCCTCAATACGTATGTGCTGTCGGCGCCCATACATGTAACTATGAAACCAGTCAACTACAGAAGGAGATATGTTAAGAGAACGCAATATCGCAAGGAGGATAAAAAAGTCAACCGTAATGAAACCGTTATTGAAATCAAGCAGGGTCAAGACAGTCAACTTCTGACTCTCCATACCCAAACGAATATCGTCGGAAATTTCAACTAGCGCGGTAGTCGTACTATGACCGGGGCGGAAACCTGATTGGAATGGGTTTTTTTTTTTTTTTTTTTGAATTGACCTATGCTTGTGTCGAAAAGGTACGACAAATCAAGCTTCACCGGACTTGCGGGGGAGTGGAAGACTCTACCCCAAAAAAAGTCATATACCAACGCGTCTAGGGGCGGCTCGAGGGAGCCTCGGACCACGGCCTAGCGCGTTGATATTGAAAAATATCGTGAAGGAGACGACGCCTGAGGGGCTCCGTCTCTGATTTTCAATTTTGATTTTGGTTCTGGCCGCGCCCCCGCCGGCGGGTGCGGGCGTTGTTACCTGAAGGGTAATTGTTACCTGAAGGGTATTCACTACCAGAAGGGCATTCTGTAAGGTGTAATCTAAATTCTTTGACTGCTTTAACTGCATCAGTGATTTCGTCGTCACGTTCGGAAAGGATATGTTTGGGACGGCGGCGGAACCGCGTAGTGGGGTGCGGGAAATAGCCCGTACACTTGACAACATACGGATTGGGATGGGAAGGGCCTTCATCAAAGTAGCGTTTGGATGCTTCCTTCATGAAGCCACTAATGGAAAGGAGTTCGGTATCGACATGAAGGTCGATGTTACGAACGAACCAAGGACAACCAGTAGCCCGGCGGAGGAACCGGTTTTGAATAACTTGGAGCTTATGGATGTGCGTGGGCGCAGAGTGCGCAAAGACTACGCTGGCGTAAGTCATGATAGGACGGATGCACGCTAAGTAAAGTCTAAGCTTATTTCTAAGCGACATTTTACTGCGTTGCCCAATCATGGGGTGCAAGAGGCCGAGAGCAGAGGCGGCACGATTGCGAACAGACTGGATGTGAGGGCCAAAGCGAAGGGCAGAGTCAAGGATGACTCCCAAGTACTTCACCTGTCTCTCCCAGGGGACTGGTTGATCGAGGAGAGTAATTGGGGGGAGCGTAGGATAAGGTCCGCGAGTGAAAATGATCGCGGAACTTTTGTCGGGATTCACCTCGATTCTCCATTTGCGGAACCACTGCCCGAGGGCGTCGGCCGCTTCTTGGAGTCTCTCGGCGATTTTTGTGGGATTGGGATGGGATGTGTATAACGCAGTGTCATCTGCGTACAGTGCGAGTTTCGTATAACTAGTGGCCGGAATACAAGACGGCATGTCACTAGTATACAGTGAGAATAAGGTCGGAGCGAGGACGGAGCCTTGAGGGACTCCAGCCCGGATAGGTCGTGGGGTCGAGAGCACGCCTTCGTATCTGTAGCGAAATGAGCGATTCGACAAAAAGTCTCGTAAGATGTGTACGAGGCGATCCGGCACTTCAAGACTATAGAGCTTGTAAATCAAGCCCTCGTGCCAGACTTTGTCAAACGCTTTCGCTACGTCTAGGAAAACGGCTCCGGAAGGTCGGGGTTTGGGTTTTAGTAGATGGTCGTAAACGTCTTCCACTATACGGTGGACTTGTTGGACACACGAGTGTTTGGCACGAAAGCCAAACTGCTCGTTAGGGAGAAGGTTGTTGGCGTCAATATGGTCAGTCAAACGGTAAAGGATGAGTTTCTCGTACATTTTACCCATATTAATGAGTAAACTGATCGAGCGGTAGGAAGTGGGATTGTTGGTAGGCTTACCGGGTTTGTGAATGCCGATGACGATAGCTTCCTTCCACGCTTGTGGAAAGATGCATGGTTAGAGCGCCGATATAAACATATGCTTGGAATGGGTTCAAGAGATTGTTCGAGGTAAGAAAGATAGAAAAATAATATGTACTTCCTTCCATGCGGAAAGAAACACACCAGAGGACACAGACTTATTAAGGATCTTGGCGGTGACAGGTGCAAGGATATAAATGAGGGGAACGATCATTTTCCGACTAATACAGTCTCTTCCGACAGCATTCGATGAAATGGCGAGTACGTTCTTCTTAACATCACTAGCAGTGAATTGACGAAAGGAAAAATGGTGATGATGATTTAAGAGTGGGCAATGAAGTAAGATTTTTTATAGTGTTGGCCTTAGTGCTACTATCAATTGCAGCAGGAGATGAAAAGTGATAATTAAGCGACTCAATATTGATGTTACTGGAAGAGGAGGAGTTACGAGACATGCCCACCCCTAGTTTATTTAGAAAGGACTAGACTTTAGCTGGGTCTCCATTCTCAACAGATTGATTGATGAATATAGTGTCTTTGAATGTTATTATTTTAGTGCTATGAAAATATTTAGAAGGTAAGTAAAACAAATACCTAATAAATCAAATAACTGCCTAATATTTGGTAAAAGCTTTTTCAATTATTAGGCGAAAATGATATTGATTGTTTATGTACCTACATGAATCTAACTTGAGATACCTATAAGTATATGATACCATTATAGTGATGTAACCTGAATCCATTTCTGTTGCAGGAGTGAACATAAACACATCATTTTGACTTCTTTATACCTTATAGATAATAGCAACAGCGGCGAGGACAGAGGTCAGTGCAATCATAGGCTGATAACAAGGGGCCACAGAGGAACAAATATCCAATATCTAATTGCTCAATGTAGCAAACACCTAACATTTTCATTATAAACTTGTTATGAACTTTCAAGCACTGCTGATAATGCGTACCGGATATACACCCAGAGAATATTTATGTGTAGTAATGGAGAGATAAAAAGAGAAGTGATTGACAGCTTGTCGCCCACATTATCACTATATTTGCACTTTAGAACCTACCTAAAAGTATAGTAGGAAAAAATAAATAGACTAAAATAATTAGGTTGAAGTTGATTTTACTCAATAGGTATAATTCTTTATTGAACTCAATTATGGGTATAGTTTGAAAATTTTTAACTATTTAGGTACTCTACTACCACACAATAGCTTAACATTATAATAAGACTTAGCATAATAGTAAGCAAAGGCAGGTAGGTAAATAACAAGAGTAGGGAATAGAATCTGTTCATTATAAAATATTTTAAGATACCTAGAATAGAATACCTAGCAATGTTAGAATGTTCTTTTTGGATGGTTTCATAGTACCTAAACAATAAAGTTAGATAACAAACAAAATTGGACAAACTTACCGTGTACTGGCAATGTCTCCAAACTTCTTAGTATTTAGAAGAGTACCTACATAAAGAAAAGAAAATTCGTTCTAGATTTTGAGGTTATTATAACAAACTATGCAATAGAGTAAAAGTTCGTACCTACCTAACAGTAATGACACACCAAATTATAACGCAATTTTTTAAGGTTCTGTATAAATCGCGCACAAACGAACGACCCAGCAGCCGACGACCGGCTTAATTAATAAACAAAAGTAGGTAGGTACAGGAGTAACTAGTGTTCTGTGGTAGGTACTCACCTGCCGCCGCGCCGCCCGCCACCTATTCCGACGATGAGTGAGACGACTGACTGACAGTGACGTCCCTATAATGCACGGCCAAGGATTATAAGGCACTCAATGGACTTAGCTTAGTAACATAGTTACACTATCTAGTGTAACTGTGTAACTATGGTAATTCGTCCATGGTATAAGCACGTATAAGGTAAAGCCTGACCAAAGAAATAAGAAACCTGCTCTGGGGGCGCCACCTGTATATTTTTACGAAAATGGCAACAATTTCCTTTATAAAATTAGTTCCATTGAAATTCCGCAATATGGCGAGGTTTCTTATTTCTTTGGTCGGGCTTTTATAAGCATGGTCTAAAAGGTCTAACACTCCGACCACGTGACTTGACACAAGCCTACGTCATCATGCTGTTCATCCTTGTCAAATGCGTGTTATGCGACAAGAACAGCATGATGACGTAGGCTTGTGCTGTGCCAAGTCACGTGGTCGGAGCGTTAGCGAGCTATCACATTGGCGACAAAGACAAAGTCGTGCAAAAACGAAAAGGGACGCAGTTATGCGTTAGAATGAGATACAAATACACCGCGCTCACTCTTGCGCATAACTGCGTCCCTTTTCGTTTTTGCACGACTTTGTCTTTGTCGCGAATGTGATAGCTCGCTTAGACCTTGTTTTCTTAGACCATGGGTATAAGTTGGGACTACTATTTGGTATTCTGTGGTATAAGTCCAGCAAGGATGTTCTATGTTCTAACGATAGTTACCTAAAACATCCTTGGTATTATAAGTACTAGTATTTACCGTAGTAAAGTCTGATCAAAGAAATAAAAAACCTGCTCTGGGGGCGCCACGTGTATATTTTTGTGTGGCAACAATTTCCATTATAAAATTAGTTCCATTGAAATTCCGCAATATGGCTAGGTTTTTTTATTTCTTTGGTAAGGCTTTACTTATAGTATAACATCCTTGTGCAATGTGCACGGCTCAATATAAAAAACTGTTTTTGCGAAAAAATCTTGCAGAATAAAAAAAAGATACTATTTCTGATGTGGTATTCTGTCATAATGTAACGAATTAATTTAAAAATTTGTAGCAGCAGTAAGCTGCAATAAAAACTCCGTTTTTAAAAAATTCATACCGACTTGAAAATATATTAAATAGCTAGTAAATTGTATTTTTTATATTTATTTGGTGGAATAGGCTTGCTTTGAAATAAAACGAAACATTTTGGTTCTTAACATTATTCTTAAATTATATTAATTATCAGCACATTTTAAATACCTTCCTTTCATTCATTTTTTTTTCAACTCTTCAAATTTTTATACCTCATGCTATAACTTGCATTGAAATTAAACAGGAAATATAAGATAACAGTTGTACTTCTTACTTAGGCTCTGTTTAATGAAGAATGAATAATATCTAACTTCGATTGGAATGGGAAAGATACTAGGAGGCCAGTACATGCGGTTGGACATTCGCACTACGAAATTCACCCCTACCGCTACGGAATACGGGCGCTCTCAAGGATAACATGTCCAGTCGCATATGCTGGCTACTGTGCATCAAGAAGCAAACATATGCAATAATTTACAATTATCCATTCTTCATCATAATATCTCTCTATTTTCGAATCGAAATAAAAAATTAAGCTTTGTAATTTCTTAGCTAGGGTTCAATGACATGTCAAATAACTATTTACTGCGAGAAAAAAAAGGAAATTGCTACATTTACAAAAAAATAGAGATGCTACTCAATCAATTTCATAACGATTTTGAGGACTAAAATTAATTCCAGGCATTGGTTTATAATAAATCCAAATTGAGTAATTTGAAACCGAACAGGGCAGTCATACGTGAATTGAGGCAATTACTTTTAATTTTAACAATGTTATACAACTAGTTTTATTGCATTAGTTTAATATAATAACTATAGTAACATTGCTATTTTTAACTAATTTAAAACATTGCAGCAAGTTTACAGAGACTGTGCCTTACTATATAAGAGTAAACGTTTTTGTAGTTACATCCTTAGTTAGTAGTACGTACCTGCCTGATGTAATATGAAAAAGCAATGAAAAATAGGTAATCATTAAAATTTTCAAATTATAAGCTTCAATAATAAATAGATCTCACTATAATTTGGTTATTAATATAATCATTTTAATTTATTATAAGTAATTTAATTAGTGATGATCATTATGGGATTTATTATCTTCACATGAAACATTTCACAAAAAGACCCTACTGGGTTGGTTGACACCTAAATACCTTTACTCAACAACAGATTATTCACGTGCGAAAGAGACAACACCATAATGTAATACATAATTATTTTAATACCTACTTGCTTTAAAAATTTGTGTGATAAATAAATGAGTTATCAATAACTAGTTCACATGAACACACCATAGGCACTCTCTATTAACTTGCTAGGAATATAAATAACCATCAATAGATATTAGTACTTTGTTTGATTACTTAATATTGAAACTAGCATTTCTAACTAATCTAATTTAGTTGAAAACGCCTGATATTTTGCCAATGGCGGACTAAGGGGCGGCCAAGTTCCTCTCACTGTGGACCAAGGGCCCCCAAACCACAAAAACCGATTTAAATCTAAACGAGGCTCTAGAGATCCCTTAGTGTCAAAAGGACTTTTTTCTTTGCTGATATTCAGCTATTGAGTATACCGTCACGAGCGCATGAGCGCTAAAATCGGAGCTGAAGTCGTCGCCGCCGCGGCCGCAATCGGTCAAGGAGCATAATAATAAAATCCGGCAGTCCAACAAAAAAGAACTTTGAGATTTTAGAAGAAATAGATCTCATTCAAATTATTGGAAACTCGGTAAAATGAACACATGTAAATAGTTGTTTGCATAAATAACAGACAATTACATACTTCCTTGTTTGTAGCTGATTATTGTTATGTATTGTAAGTAATCAAGTTACTCAAGTAGGTATATCAATTATTATTATAGTCGGGTCTTTCTCATTGTTGCCGCTCCTGACAGGCTTAGTCCGCCGATCAAATGGTAAAATTATTTACAAACTGTTCATCTCAATTATGTTTAAATATATTCTCTGTTACAATCAAACTACCTTAAAATTATATTTTATCCTATGCCCAGTCCTTTCTTTATAAGACATACATCGCCATCTTACATTTCCTATTTCAACTTCACTTAAGTGTAACAAAATACTTTTAACAGAAAATTGATTAAAATTATTCGTAATTTAATTAAAACAGAATTCATTTATCATGGGATCCTTAATCTACGCAGCGGAGCAGTAATGAGGTATCTTAATATAACATTTATAGTACACCAAATATTTTGGCATTGCCCCAAGAAAAATAAATTATCCTCTATTGGGGCTACTCAACTCAGGGATGAGTAGAAAAATGAGAATTCAAGATCGTTCCATCAGTTTTACTTTTATCCCTTACATTATTTTAAACTGGAAACTGATTAATGGATTTCAATTATTTATTATACATATATAAATAACATTGTTCTATCTAAAGAATCAACGTTACTGTTTTTTTATTTAGCGTTATTTATAAAAAGAAACACGTTAGTTTGGTTAATACAAACTTTCAGTAGGTGGGTTGGGTATCATTAAAAGTTACATTATGTAGTTAACTTACAAAAGGTAGATTTATCGTGCTTATTCAGCAACGCGATACTAACCAAACGGATTCGTATTGATTGATACAGTGGTGGTTGGTCAGTCTGTCGTTTTCTTTGATGGCATGGCATCTTATGCACTTAATCTACAATATTGTGATCAGTTTCCGTGTACTATGTTAAGAATTTTCAATGCTCTACTCTAGTAGTCCCTATATCATAAAATAATACTTATCTATGTGAAATAAATTATAATGTATCAGCATGTCATAGAGAATGTTTCTTCTGTCGTTAAAATCATGAACACATTCAAATAGTTCAAATTTACACTTCGGAAATGTTAAAATTTGTGGTTACACATTCTTTGATTAAGTGATCTTTTTCGAAAGCCAAACATGGAAAACCACGTAAAACTGAACGCACGCAGTAATATACGTAAGAACATGGGTTTAGTCATTCACATAACAAATAGGAATTATTTTAAACAGAGTTGTTTTTCATCTACCAGCACTCAACACACAAACTATCGATAAGACTAATTAGGCATCCGGGCACGTGGATACGAAGTCAACGGCAAAAAAGATCGTCATTAAACACGTGCTTATTAATATCATTGTAAACAATAGCGAGGTGTTGGTGTGTGGTGGTGCACGGCTCGTCAGTGTTGAGGGTGGCGGGCGGTAGGGGCGGTGCGGGGGTGCGGGCGGGGCGGGCGGCGGGGCGCTACTGTAACGAGCGCGCGCCCCGGCGGCCGCCGCACTGACCGCACTCAGTACGGGGAGTAATACATGCCGCGCCTGTAGCCCCTGCGAACAAGCACGGGGTTAGTCACACCACTCCACTCCACTCCACCTAGCATGACAGACGCTCAGCGCTGCTTCACGTGCCACCACTCTTCTATGTGTGTCAGTCTCGTTTACAGTCTTACATGTGCTTCGTGCTTGGTAGTTAGGTTATAAACAGTTTAAACAACAAAACTGTCAAATCGGACACAAATATTTTTGCGGTCAGTATATAACAATTAATTCTAATTTTACTGTGGAATTGTTTTTAGACTTAGTGAAAATTTGTCTTTCATTGTATTGCGTAGAGGTTTTACTTTATGTTTTATGTAACACTAGCGACCCGCCCCGGCTCCGCACGAGAAAATGGTTATTGCGGGTTATCCTTAAGTATATTATACATGTATTATACATATAAAACTTCCTCTTGAATCACTTATCTATTAAAAAAAAACCACATCAAAATCCGTTGCGTAGTTTTAAAGATTTAAGCATACATAGGGACATAGGGACAGAAAAAGCGACTTTGTTTTATACTTTGTAGTGATAATTTCATAGCAGTTTCAAAATTGCAACTTGTAAACAAAATTTATAGTATGTAGGTAATCAATATTGATGGATGATTTAACGGCTCAAAATTTATCCATCAGTGTAAATAACCTGAAATGATTCCAATTATATCACATGCCTACCAACTATAACTTGCATGATTTTGCATATGCTTTTCAATATAGAGAACAATAAATTAAGTATACTATCATTTCATACAAGCATTTCGTGCTGCCTCTTTATTACATAATACATAAATATATTATATAAAATATGGGTAGTAAGAAATCATGCTGTATAAGTGCTACTAAGTCAACCCTACCATTACCAAAAATAGTTCAGTCAGTTCTACTTACATTGAACCAAACCTTATTATAAAGCATCTAGCGCGTGGCCCTTATGCATCACTAATAAAAACCAGCACACTATTCATATATGGTAAGAATGTAAATTGAACAGAAAAATCGAAAGTTTTGATCATTTGAAGGGTAGTGTATCTTTCAGTGTAAATCTAATAATTTAGAAAATACTAACAGATTTATAGAAGATTGATAAAAAATAATTTATACCTCCAGATCAGCAAAACATTACTTGTCTAAAAAAACTAACAAATTTTATAAAAGGAAATAGTTGCCTTATGTAAAACACAATCAACTGATCACGTGTATGCGCGAATGAGATAACTACCTTCGCTGGCCTGGGTATAAATAGAAAAGAAGGAGAAAGTAGGATGCAGCATTGAAAATACATATTGTTCTATCACAACCTTTATTCAAAGTGTATAAGAGGGTATAAATATTTTAATATTTATAACATAGAAATTGTAACAATATCAAGAATGTACTTTTAAGTAAAAGATGTCAAGCATTATACTTAGATTGTAATGAAATCATAATTGCACATGTTCAGTTTAAAATAACACAGACCCTCATAAGAATATTGTACTTATAAAAATACTTATGTTGACACCTTTTAGTCTACGGTTTATCCCTGCTCAACTTGCAACTCCGACTAAAATGTACCAACTACAGAAGAAAATAGAAAATCATAAGGTCTAAGTGCCATCTACAGTACATTGAAAATAAATACCATGCCATGCAATACATTAAACATACATATATGCTATCTACAGTACACCTGATGTATGCATGCTTTCTTCAAGTTTTATCAATCACAATTTTGGTTGCAATTTTAAATAGCATTAACATAGGTACTTATATATTTATTTGTGTCTTACAATTTATGAATGTCATAAACAAATATTAACAGGTGAATATATTGCGTTTATTTATAGTCGTGGTTGCAAATTGTTCAGCATAGATAAAAGCAGCAGTTCCAATTCATACAAGCACGTAATGACAATGACGCGATTTCACTTATTTTTGATTATTTTCCAACGATAAGGCGACAGTTACGTTGTAAAATCTAAGTAACACTTTTTCTAAAAACTAAGATAGACCGCGGCTTTGCTGTTCGCATGTTCTAAAAATCATTATTGCCATTTAAATAAAAATCTTTCTTACATTAAATCCATGAGCCAAACAATTTCGCCATTTAAATAAAAATCTTTCTTACATTAAATCCATGAGCCAAACAATTTTTTAAAGTATAATATGATTTTAAGTTTCTGCGGTCACTATTATCACACTTTTGAGACAACAATATAGGGACTCTTACTTTAGTGATAGTAAGTAAAAATTTGCAAAGCAGATTGCAGGCAATCAAAAAATTTTACGTTTCCAAATAGGTGAACAGAAAAGCCTTTAACAAAAAATAAGTAGTAAAGTCGCGTCGTGTGGTCAGTAAGGGTTGTACCTGCCGCGGCGCACGGGCCGGTAGCCGGAGTAGTAAGGGGAGAAGCCTCCGCGGAACGAGCGCCCGCGCCCGCGCGCCCCCCGCGGCGGCCGGTTCGTCGACGACAGCCCCGGCTTGTTGGTGCGCTTCGGCATCACCTGACCACAACATTGCAACATCACAACATCTCACATTTACCCACCTATTTCACGGTAGTCAAAGACAAGACGAATGGGACGCAGTTGTGCGCAACAGTGAGCGCGGTGTATTTGTTAAGCCCGACCAAAGAAATAAGAAACCTCGCCATATTGCGGAATTTCAATTGAACTAATTTTATAAGGAAAACGGTTGCCATAGTCGTAAAAATATACGTTCAGGTTTATAAGAGCAAGTTTCTTATTTCTTTGGTCAGGCTTTATATCATTCTAACGCATAAGTGCGTCCCTCCCTTTCGCCTTCTGTTTTTTGTCTCCCGTGAAATAGGTGCCTTAGTGCCCAGTTCATCGGTCAAAATCACCGACAGACACATCATGTTTAAACGGTCATTTGACATTCGGTTTCCGTTGGTGAACTTGGGGCTAGGTACTTAAATACTTTTGTCTCTTTCCAACCAACACCTAGTAGTTTAGTCTATTAGTACGGCTTGCTAGCTAAAAAATATATGAATATCGGTCTTATCTGGCAGAAAGTACGAAACTTGGCATGAATGTAGCTGTCATATATGTGCTTCAATATCGATATGGAAACACTTCGATAAATTATTGTTTCCCCCCTTTCCCCCCCCTTTTATCTCCCTTATTCTGGCTTTTTGAATTTTATACTAAAACGGTACGTCTGAGGAGTTTACTTTTCAGAGACCAAATCATCGTCGATAAATTGCCTACAAAACGATACTACATTTTATAGTGCTAAGATTAATATATTTCTATATACAGCCATCAACGTATTATGAAATTTTAAAAACAGGCACACTTTTTTCTTCCTTACTTCATTTATAGGAAAACGGAAAGAGTGGTGATAAAATGGACTGAAAAGTCAACTACCTTATACATTAAGCTAAAAAATGACATTTATTTCATAGTCGTAAAGGCATTACTTCTAGACTTACAGCTCACCGCGTCTGACTCAAGTACTCTTTTTTTTTACCTTTTTAGAATACCATCTTTCTGTTAACTTTGTTTCGCGTAGATTAGATTCAGATTTTCCAATTAGAAATAAAACAGTCCATGTATTAATCCAGGCCACAGTCTATTTACATGTAAAACTAGCTGTCTGTCCGCGGCTACGCTTGCGTTGTGTTTCGACATTTCCGTAGTAATTTTTAACTATCCCACTTTTTTCCGTGATTAAAGTATCCAACATGTTGACCGAGTATATAAGGTACCACCATGCAAAATTTCATTTCAATCGGTCTAAAAGTTTTGGAGATAAGCCCGTAGAATGTACTGCGCCGTATGAGTTACTAAAGTTTTTTAACTATCCCACGGGAACTTTTTAATTTTCTGGGATTAAAGGTATCTAAGATATTGACCGGGGATATAGGGGATATATACCACTATACCAAATTTCATTCAAATCGGTCGAATAGTTTCGGAGATTTGCCCGTACAAACAGACAAACAGAGAAACAAAAATATTAAAAAAAATCTGGGTATGTACTATATCGCTATTCTTACATCCCCTTGAATAGGTTTATAGCATTTTTTTTCTATGTACAGATTTTATAGATAGAAAATAAATGCTATAAACCGATTCAAGGGGATGTAAGAAGCGATATAGAACATACCCAGATTTCTTTAAAAAAATTTTGTTTCTCTTTGTACGGTCTAATCTCCGAAACTATTCGACCGATTTGAATGAAATATTGTATGGTGGTACCTTATATCCCCGGTCAACATCTTAGATACTTTTAATCCCAGAAAATTAAAAAGTTCCTGTGGGATAGTTAAAAAACTTTAGTAACTCATACGGCGCAGTACCTTCTACGGGCTTATCTCCGAAACTGTTAGACCGATTGAAATAAAATTTTGCATGGTGGTACCTTATATACTCGGTCAACATGTTGGATACTTTTAATCACGGAAAAAAGTGGGATAGTTAAAAATTAATACGGAAATGTCGAAACACAACGCAAGCGTAGCCGCGGGCAGACAGCTAGTTTTACATGTAAATAGACTGTGGCCTGGATTAATACATGGACTGTTTTATTTCTAATTGGAAAATCTGAATCTAATCTACGCGAAACAAAGTTAACAGAAAGATGGTATTCTAAAAAGGTAAAAAAAAGAGTACTTGAGTCAGACGCGGTGAGCTGTAACTCTAGTAAGTAAGTAAGTAAAACGTTTATTGCATTACACAAAACACACATGGACATGTCACAAAATAAAAAATAAAACAGACAAAGAAATTACACATAACGGACATATGAACAGACATGCACATGTGTGCGCTGCAATGCAGAAGGGTCAAGGCTCAGCGATATACTTGCCCAGGAGGCAACACTGATTTTCAGCCCTCACCCAGTAGAAGTAATGCCTTTACGACTATGAATTAAATGTAATTTTTTAGCTTAATGTATAATGTAGTTGACTTCTTTAGTCCATTTTATCACCACTCTTGTCGTTTTCCTATAAATGAAGTAAGGAAGAAAAAAGTGTGCCTGTTTTTAAAATTTCATAATACGTTGATGGCTGTATATAGAAATATATTAATCTTATGGGTGGATCACACGTAGCGAGTACAGTGGCGAGAGAGTGCACTCGGCCGAGTGGTTGTTACGTATGAACACTTTGGCGAGTGCTCGGCCGAGCCAAAACGGCGAGACAGCGACTAGAATCATGATTTGTTTGCTCGGCCGAGTGCCCACCCCCCCGCTTCACTCTTCAGCCCCCGCAGCCACTCGCTATCCCGCTCGGCACGTGTGGACAGGCACTCGGTTGGCCACTCGCCACTCGTTCGATTTGTACCGAGCAGCGTGTGTTTATTTATTTTTGTTATTTTAGTTTTTTTCAATAAAAATGGCTAGTAGTATGTGGAATAATGTGAAATGGACATTAGAAACGACAATTAAATTCATACAGTGTTAAAAAATACACGAATGTTTATGGAATTTTTCGTCACCTGTATATAAAAACAAAGTCAAGTGTAATGCAGCCCTAATTGCAATAAGAAATGAAAATAAAATAAAAATCAGGTTTTCTGCGATCCATTGTACACGACAACCAACAGCATCAAACTGAACTGTCTCGCCACTTTTGTAAATACGTGTGAACAGCGACTCGGTTGGCCGACTCTCTCGGCCCAGTGACCATTTGCTGTCTCGCCACTCTACTCGTTACGTGTGATCAACCCATTAGCACTATAAAATGTAGTATCGTTTTGTAGGTAATTTATCGACAACTATTTGGTTCTTGAAAAGTAAACTCATCAGTCCTACCGTTTTTGTAGAAAATGAAAAAAAACAAAATGAGGGAGGTAAAATGGGGGAAAAAGGGGGGGGGGGAATCATTTCTCAGCGTGTTTCCATATCGATGTCGCAGGCTTTTTGTACGATTCCGCCGTTTACATAAAGCGTCGGCAATTTATAAACGCTCGCTGTAATGTAAAATGCCGAAGGCAAAATGTATAGGGTTGGCACAAAAATCAACTTTGAAAAATGTAATTCTCCGGCGGTCGCCGACCGCTGCCGCGGTACGCTCGCTCCGCTCGCTCGGCTCCCTCCGCTCTGTTATTGACATCAGTCTAACCTAACCTAACCAATCGATTTAATTCTGTGTAGAGATTTGTTATTTTTTAGCGGGGGGCTGCGCCCCCCGAGCCCCCTCTTTTGGGGGGCTGCGCCCCCCCGTCCCCCCGCTTCGGTTGACGCCCTGGCTACTATTATCAAAGCCAGTAACCTTTTTGTAATCGGGTTGAAAAATCTATAAGGGCTTAGAATACCACTTCAGAAATGGGGGGGCTACGCCCCATTATATACAGGTGCATCATTATTTTTCAGCTAGCAATACGGACTTAGCTAAAATTGAGTGCGGACTTATTCAAAACCTTTTTGTGCCAACCCTATACATTTTGCCTTCGGCATTTTACATTACAGCGAGCGTTTATAAATTGCCGACGCCGTATGTAAACGGCGAAATCATACAAAATGCCGACGACAGAGACATTGAAGCACATATATAAAAGCTACATGTATGCTAAGTTTCATGCTTTCTGCCGGATGGGACCGTAATTCAGGTTAACAAGCCGTACTATATAATGACTTTTGTTTCATAGACATTGAAATGTCGGAAAGACGCAGAATATTGTTTAACTGCTAGCATTTTTTTATGAATAAGGTGGTTAACTAGTTTACTCATAATTATAATTTCGTGAGGACATCTCACACACGACACAGCATCTCCTTAGACCCCAAACTAAGGCAGACATGTCTGTATTATTGGTTGCAAACACTAACTAGGCCAATGCGCGCATTGGTATACGACTAACTTAGGAACCTGTGTCATTCCAGTGCCTTTCATCTGCATTCACTCTACTGTATCAACATTAAATTGACATTCATGTTTTCACGATTATCAATATTACTAGCATTCTGCCTCGTGGCTCCGGCCGCGTTAGCAGTTTTTCCCGTGGAAATGAGAAATTTTCCCGCGATAAAAGGTCCCAATGTTACTTACTACCCAAGGTCTATTTTATTTTTGTACCAAGTTTCAATATAATGGGTTCAGTAGTTTCGGAGCCTATTCAATACAAACAAAAAATAAAAATTTTCAATGTGCTTATCTACATAATTTTGAAAAAAGCAATATTGATTACCTTAATTTGGCGTCCTCTAAATAATGACTCGTCCATGGCCATAGCTGTCTGTACACTATCTTTGTCACCAAATTCTATATAGGCGAATCCCTTTGGGTGCCCATCGAATTTATTACATAAGATTGTAACCCTGAAAATTGAAATTAAAAAATTAGACCTTCCCGTTCTGAGCCATCTCTAATCTGAACCTAAGTATTCTTTTGGAGTGTTTGGGAAGAAAACAGATGATTGAAAGATGTTTTGAATTCAGGCTGTCTTAAAGGATGTTACTGTCTAGTGTCTGTTCTTACTCTCCCTCTTTCTCTTTCCATCAATTCTTTATATTGAAAAGATAAACAAACGACTTTTTCGGTCTCATTGCATAATAACACATTTTATACATTAATCTGACAACATTTTTATGTTTCTTGTTTCAACTTCAATGAAAGAATTTTATACTCTAAATGTAAACTGCTAACTTAACCAATTCTTTGGCCTACTACTCTACTGTACAGTAGAGAACAAATAAGTTGTAATTGTATTCCATAATCCAGTAAAATACTACACAATGGTTCAATAAAATGCGACTTTTTAATAGTTTTAATATGGGTAAGATTAGGGTTTTACCTGTTAATAGAGCCACAGCCATGGAAGTGTTGCTCTAGTTCCTCAGCAGTAGCTCCGTAGTCTACGTTGCCGACGTACACTGATCTGTTGTCAGCTTCAATTTTCTCCTCAATAGACATGTTCAGAGGACTAGCTGTGTAATACAAAAACAACTAAATTGATTGTAACAATGCAGTTAATGGCTGATAGAGATGTCAGCAGTTTTTGTAAAGCTCGTTTTCAAATTAGCTGACATTATAATTTAACCAATACAAATGTAATGAACTACACCTGCACCCACACCCAGCTATGATTATGATTGCCCAGCTAGGCCCAGTGTTTTTGTATTCATCCGGTGACTATAACAGGGCCAGGCGTTTTTCCTGCAGTACAACATGCCTGTTCTGTAAATTTTTTTAATGCTTTGGTGTGAATGTGAAATAGACGGACAAAACATCAAACTACTATACATACAGGCTGTGCTGTAATATCAGTAAAATTTGGGAATTATTCTTAGATTGTTAACTGTTTCATCAGATTTTATTGAATGGATGTTATTTATGTTTTTCCATAAACATGCACCACTAGGGATTATATTCACCATCAAAGTATTTTTTTATATATAAATGTGAATAAATAGTTTCCTTTAGTTACTCACTGAGTCCAGGTGGACTGCCCATACTCATCTGCTTGTCAACTTCTGTCTGCATTTGTTTGAGCTTCTCCGCTTCCTCTTCCATCTCCCGGACACGCGCTTTGATGGCAGCTAAATCCGGCACTTCCGTGCCGGATGCTTCGTCGCCGCCCTATAGAGTAGATATGATTTCAAATTTAAGTCATAATCATAAGACTTAAAAAAACCATTTTCACATCCAATAACAAATTACATCTATTACTCTATTTCATTCTAAACAATCATTTCTTGTTAGTAATTGTTATTAAATGAAAATGCATCAAAGTAAAAACCAAAGGCTAGCTTTCTTTTAGGTCAGCATTAGTCAAACAAGAGTACTTACAGTGAAAATGTGAAAAAATAGTATGTTGTGGCAGTTTGTATAATCTGATATAACTAAGAATTGGCAGCATACAACAAAATAACTTGCCACATTTGCATGAATATCTTGTATGGTGATGAGACCATACAAAACTGAGTAAGCAACATAATATGTCTATTTTAGACATAAAATAGGTAGTCATGAAACCTAAAGGTCATACACAAGAGAATTAATCTGAGTCTTTTTACCAAGCTGACATAGAAGACAAGTAAAGAATAACAAATACCCATTGAAGCCTGTATTCAAATACATCAACAACTAACATGTGGATTATAAGGTTGCCAACCAACCTCAATAACTGGTGTCAAAGGTAACTAAGTCACCAAAGGCCTAAGACGTAGCTCATGCATGTCTGCCTAGCTAGTGTCTGTACTTCCTGAGCATGAGCTGAAAATACATTATGTTTAAAAAAATCTTAAACCATAACTCAAGTCAGACAACATACTTAATTATGAGGTTACCACAACTTTCATTGTAATAATTATTTGATTACACATACAACACTGTAAGCACAAGCAAGTGTAACAAAATGTAACTTAAAAGGAGATTAGCTATTTTCAGAAACAAACATGCTCAATAACCTTAAGATTTCCAGAATAAACATAAAAAGGGTACCTATATAAAATATTCAACCATTATATCCTGCAAATGGAAATGCAGGTTGGACGTCTACAAGCCAAATAATAGGTGAAACAAACAATAATAAAAATATGAACAAAATGCTTTAAACTGATAGGATCCATTAATCTTCATCTCAGTATAAACATCAAGCAGCAGCAATACAATCATGTACTGTAGATGTTCATAATATAAACATAGTTAGCTGTTAACTGGCTCTGCAATATTAGCCAAGTTCTCTGCAAACCATAACTAAATTATTCACAATGGAATAAAATATTAAAGACGTCTATTTGCTGATGTAAGTAAGGTGAGGATGTGAAAGATGTTATAATTATAATGACTAAGTATAGAACAGTAAATAACTCACCCCAAGACTGCTATCGGTCATGTTCAAGGAACCATTGGTCCCGTCAAAATGATTGTTTGAGTCCAAATAATCGTCATTTTCGGCCATTTCCACTCGTTGCTGTTATCATTAAATTCTATACGTACTTCCTTTAAGTACACTATAACACTGCAAGAAAACTTAACTTATTAATAGGTCACAATTAAGCAGAATATTAGTAATAATTTAATAATTACGAGGGAAGCTATCTATCTGACGTACCGGTAACCAAATCCGTTATGCGGATGGCGGTATGTATGACCTACTTATAAAATACTGTTTGCATCAATCACTTCATATCACTTAAAAACACTATTTATTAAAATATTTCACAAATATTAGCGTCTTGTCTTGATAATTACAGATTTGTTTTGGCAAAAATTGTTAAACGAATCGCCAAACAATATTTTAGTGACAGCAAAATGACATTACGTTGACAGTGTGACCAGTCAACAGTATTGTATAATAATTTTAATAACGTTATCTTTTATTCGGTAAAAAAAAACACAGCGTAGCGTATAGCTATATACTCAAATATGTGTGTATAATAAATAAAATGCTGTACATAACGTGAACGCTCACTAAACTTGTTCTTCTTCTTCTTTGCGAGTCGATGACAATATTTGCGCCCACTAAACTTGTTTATAATAATAATTTAATAATAAATAATAACGATGTAGAATTTCTAATTTTACATATATATATTTTTTTATCAGACAGATTACTCCTAATTGTTCGAAATGGCAATATAAGTTGGTCTATGGATGATTTTTTTTTGCTTTTTCCGAGACGGGCGACAGCGACAAAAAACGAAAGGGACGCAGTTATGCGCAAGAGTGAGCGCGGTGTATTTGTATCTCATTCTAACGCATAACTGCGTCCCTTTCGTCTTTTGTCTTCGTCGCCAGTAAAATAGGTGCCTTAATCACGCCAAAAAAAAACATACAGGTTGTCTGTCTATGATGCGAGTCCCTCCCTATAATGCGGCAAAGACGCACGGCACGCGTGTGGAGTGGAGGCCGTGTAAAAAAATGTTTTTGACAGGTACTGTTTGTTGGTTGGTATCAGTTGGTATAAATATACTTTATTTTCTTTCAATTCAAAGAGAAAAATAACTCACGGTATTAAAAACCTAGAATGTTTCAATTATAGGTAATGCTCCAGAATACTACGTGGTGTAATTTAATTGTCATTGTAAGTAAACCACTTCAATAGTTGCAGAACATAGTTGCAGAAATATTTAATGATTATCTACTCTGATTTGAACGTTACAGGCATTTGTGTGTGTAGTTTGGTTTCACGTGGTATATTTGAGCTGGACACTGTCAACGGTCAGCCGACGAGATGCCCCTGACCGCTGATGTTGCAGCGCAACAAGTACAGGTACTTATTGACCACTGCTCAGCTGCTTGTAATGCCCTTTGAAGCGGCTCTTATTATTTGCGTTTACTGCTTTATTTCTATTAAATACTTAATTGAAAATAAACATAACAAAAACTTGATTAGGTGAGATCATTTCCGCAAAAAGATTTTTCAAGCCTACCTTTGCATGAGAGTAAAGAATAATCAATTTGAGATAGACAAGAAGGTGCACCAAAAGAGGTACCTACCTATATAAAGAGAAAACTTTGGCTAGATGAGGAGAGTAACTGCAGGTTCCATAGTGAAATATTGTGTAAAAGAATGAATTATGATTCTACAAAATTATACTTAATAATGAGTATGTTAGGTTTTGAATTCTCAATAATTATCTATTGTGATAACTGTAAATTAAAGAAATAATGATCTAAAATTGACAAACAATACTTTTATGTACTTTAAGATGAGTTCAGTAAACCCACCTGAGCTTTTTTCCATCTTCAAACATTACAAAGCATCCTTTTAGTCTAGACTGTGATTAAAGAAATACATTTTGTTTTTCAGGAACGCCTCAGATCCTTACACAGACTCATTTATGATATAGACTCTGAGAGAGCTCGCAATGAGCAATGCATTGACAATATACTGAGAGCGGAGAAGGCAGCAGAATCCCCACCATCTACTGAAGATTCATCTAGTTCTTCACAGCAGGTAATGCAAACACTATTGTAAGCAAAGCATGCCACTGAACATTCCTTGCTATATAAAGAGAGAGATAGATAGAAGTGTTTGTAAACAAGACTGCAATGTGGGAAAAAAAGTGTCAATTATATTTAAGTTGCTGGCATAAAGTTTTTGATACATAATCTTTGTGTTATGTGAGTGTTTAAATTGATGGTTAATAGATAGCATCCTAAACTTATTTTTTTTTATTAGCTAATTTGTATGTTTACGTGTTTTCCTTGTGGTGCACTCTTTGTTTTCATAGTCACCAAATCATGTACTAATTTTATCTATACTTATATTACAAAGAGGAAAAGATTCAATTGTTTGTTTGTTTGCATTGAACAGGATCCGAAACTACTGAACCCATTATATTAAAACTTGGTA